>BDDA01000451.1:29785-54380 GCA_001662385.1 Chlamydomonas asymmetrica | reverse complement strand
AAGCGAAACCCAAAATGCTTGAAGCATAATATACATTCTTTTCCATCATCATTTCACATGATGCTGTCAAGTTGTGCATGGAGATTGCACCTGGGGTGGTTGGCCCCTGCACATTCATTCACGTGCCGCGCGCTTTGGAATCAAGAAATCCATTCATCCTTTCTGACCGTTCTGGCCCTGCCCACCTCCTACTCCCACCTCCGTTGTTGCCCAGTATGCATAACTGCCGCCAGCGGCTAAGGCATGCACATTTCCTGTGTGCGTAAGCAACAACGTATGTCAACGGTCATGACTTAACACGATTCAGTCCACGTTCACAAGCTTACCAGGCACACCAAGCTGGAATAATGTACCATGCAGCTGTTGCCGCCATGATTGATTGGCAGACACCTCGGAACATTCAGCAGGGAAGAATTATCAGGCGTGCCCCCACAGCCGCAGAGCGCGACTGCAGCAGCTTGGATGCGTGATTGCATCAACTCAGGCATGCACGCTTGCGCTGCCGCTCAGCCACTGCGGCACGGCAACAAATGCATGTGCTACTGCACTGTAGCTGCCGCTGTGGTCACGACAACACCGTGCAAGGCCTCCGATGCTTGGCGGATGGGCGAAAGCTTCGGAGCAACAGACATCGGGCGAGCGAAGCGTGCTGTACTGATTGCATGCGTGCCAGGCAGCATCTATCAGTGCATGGCCACAGTGTGCATGGCCACATACAGTTCCATACACCCCGTTGGGTTGCACCCCGTTGGGTTGCACCCGGTTGGGTTGGTCGAGCTCAAGTTTTGCTGCGACAACTCCCCCGATGGCCAGCGTGCCCGTGCCGCCGCTCAGCACGTTGCCTTGGCTGCTCTCCTACACGCCCAGGGCTTTCACGTGCGCCACGTCCATCTTCTCGTTGGCGTCTCGGGCACTGTCTACGCGTCCACCCTCTTGCTGATGGTCTCCCACCTGGGCCTTTCACACCGACAGGCGACTGCAACATGCGCTTCCATCCATTCGCACGCTGTCCGGTCCCTTTCCTCCGTGTTTGCTTCTATGCGCTTCATGGAGCACCAGCACGCTTCTGCCGCTGCTGATGTTGCTTGATGGCCTGCCCCTCAATACTCGTGGTCTCATGGTAAGATGCTGCATTTCATGCGGCCCCTTCCTTAATCCTTACGCAGTGTGCGCCGTGCGCCCTGTGTAGCCACTTTGCTTTACTTTACTTTACACCGCACCCCAGGCAGGCTGGCGTATATTGCTCTTGTACTGAATTGCATCCACGCGTTGCACTTCAACGAAGGGCATCCAAGCCAGCGTGTGTCCTCAGGCGGCGGGTGCCGTGCCTTGGCCCCTCGTGTGTTTCTCCGCTTCTCAACAACAAACGTTCAGACCACCATACATAGCACAACAAAAGTGAAAGTTTCCCCTAAACGTCTCAGACCGTGTTACTGCTGTGTGGCTTGCTGACGTGCACCGCTATGTCAGCTCGACCAATCAGTTTGGGTGCCGCAGTAGTGTTGGGCAGCCTATTGGCCCTGGTCTCAGCCCGCCAGCTGGATACCTGTTACGTGATATCAGGCGTAACTTCAGAGGTGTGCTTCACAGTAAAGCTTTGTGAAGGACGGGCTGAGGAACATGATGGCCCCAGCTCGTGAGGTCCGCTTGAAAACAAGGCTGCGCACGTCATACTCTTTGAGGACAAGCTGTTTTTGGTGTTTCTAGTTATGTTGTTGGCTGTAATAGCACTGCTAGGTGAGGCCTGGCAACCCTGCTGCCCTTCAAGGCCGCCCCGCAAGTCGCTGCAGGGCCGTATCGCTTGAGCGGGCCTGGGGATTGCTGGGATGAAGACCATCGGTCCCAGTCCATAGCCAGGCATTATAAAGGAAGTCTTGGAGAGACACAATAGTAACCCACGTCACATACCACTTGTCCAGTAGCACATCCCAGTTCACACAGTTATCCACACTCTCGCTCGGTCTTTCCATTCACCTCTTCCTTGCGTGGACAACTAGGACCACCGACCACCTACGAACAAAATGGCCCTTAACGCTGGCATTGTCACTGTGACCCTTGAGTATGCTATGGGTCTCAAGGACTGTGACTGGTTTGGCAAGCAGGACCCGTACGTCATTGTCAAGTGCGGCGGGCAGTCCATTCGCTCACGCACTGCGGTGGACGGCGGCAAGCACCCCGTGTGGAATGTGAGTGAACGTTGCTGGTGTGACTTACCTGTGCCCCTTCTGCACTTAGTATAGGGTTGGCAGTGTATGTGCAGTGTGCGCATCTGGCACCACGCACTGCACCACCATCACAGTCCCCGCAGTACCACCCAGTGCCATACGCAAACGACCTAGGGGGTGGCGCACACTGCACAGCCATGACGCTCAACCCAAGTGTGTCTTGGGCGCCGACAGCAATGCCTGTTGCCTGAGACTGAGCTCAGCCGCCTGACCGTGTGTGCTTTCCCCGCCATCCCCACCCTTTTCCCCCCGCCTTGCAGGAGACCTTCCAGTTCAACGTGATCAACGAGAACACGCTGGAGGTGCAGATCATGGATGAGGACACCCTCTCCAGGGATGACATCATCGGCGTGTGCGTCGTGCCGCTGGCCAAGGCGCGTGAGCAGGGCGCCGACAGCCTGCAGGTGCCGGTGATGTCGGCCAAGTCACACAAGCAGCGCGGCTTCCTGGCCCTCAAGCTGGTGTACAAGACCAACGCCTCCATAAAGCCACAGGCCGCGCCGCAGCAGGCGTGCCAGCCGCAGTACCAGCATGCGATGCCGGTTGCCGCAACCTGCTACGCCCCCATGCCGCAGTACGGCGCGCCTCAGCCTGCTGCCCACCCTTATGCCCACACCTCCGCCATGCCACAGGCATACACGCAGCAGCAGCCGCAGCATCATTTCCAGCCCCACATGCCACACATGCCACACCTGCATCACACCCAGCAGCAGGCGCAGGAGCAGCAGGCGCAGCAGCAGCAGCAACCGCAGCAGCATCATTTCCAGCCCCACATGCCCCACCTGCCGCACCTGCATCACGCCCAGCAGCAGGTGCCGCAGCAGCAGTCGACATCCCCCACGGGCTATGCCGCCATGCCGCAGTACGCTTCTCCCCAGCCTGTTGGCCCCCAGCCCGCAGCGCCTGTCCCACAGTACGCTGCCGCGCCTGCCTACTGTCCCTGCCCTATGTGTGGGCATCACGGCCCAGTGGCGCCCGGCGCCCAGCCACAGCAGGCACACTAGGCGGCTTGACGAACTTGCGCAATCTGTATGACGAACAAGCGAAACCCAAAATGCTTGAAGCATAATATACATTCTTTTCCATCATCATTTCACATGATGCTGTCAAGTTGTGCATGGAGATTGCACCTGGGGTGGTCGGCCCCTGCACATTCATTCACGTGCCGCGCGCTTTGGAATCAAGAAATCCATTCATCCTTTCTGACCGTTCTGGCCCTGCCCACCTCCTACTCCCACCTCCGTTGTTGCCCAGTATGCATAACTGCCGCCAGCGGCTAAGGCATGCACATTTCCTGTGTGCGTAAGCAACAACGTATGTAAACGGTCATGATTTACACGATTCAGTCCACGTTCACAAGCTTACCAGGCACACCAAGCTGGAATAATGTACCATGCAGCTGTTGCCGCCATGATTGATTGGCAGACACCTCAGCACATTCAGCAGGGAAGAATTATCAGGCGTGCCCCCACAGCCGCAGAGCGCGACTGCAGCAGCTTGGATGCGTGATTGCATCAACTCAGGCATGCACGCTTGCGCTGCCGCTCAGCCACTGCGGCGCGGCAACAAATGCATGTGCTACTGCCCTGTAGCTGCCGCTGTGGTCACGACAACACCGTGCAAGGCCTCCGATGCTTGGCGGATGGGCGAAAGCTTCGGAGCAACAGACATCGGGCGAGCGAAGCGTGCTGTAACGATTGCATGCATGCCAGGCAGCATCTATCGGTGCATGGCCGCAGCGTGCATGGCCACATACAGTTCAGTACACCCCGTTGGGCTGCACCGCACCCCAGGCAGGCTGGCGTATATTGCTCTTGTACTGAATTGCATCCACGCGTTGAACTTCAACGAAGGGCATCCAAGCCAGTGTGTGTCCTCAGGCGGCGGGTGCCGTGCCTTGGCCCCTCGTGCGCTTCTCAACAACAAACGTTCAGACCACCATACATAGCACAACAAAAGTGAAAGTTTCCCCTAAACTGCTCAGACCGTGTTACGGCTGTACGGCTTGCGGACGCGCACGCTATGTCAGCTCGACCAATCAGTTTGAGTGCCGCAGTAGTGTTGGGCAGCCTATTGGCCCTGGTCTCAGCCCGCCAGCTGGATACCTGTTACGTGATATCAGGCGTAACTTCAGAGGTGTGCTTCACAGTAAAGCTTTGTGAAGGACCGGCTGAGGAACGTGATGGCCCCAGCTCGTGAGGTCCGCTTGAAAACAAGGCTGCGCACGTCATACTCTTTGAGGACAAGCTGTTTTTGGTGTTTCTAGTTATGTTGTTGGCTGTAATAGCACTGCTAGGTGAGGCCCGGCAACCCTGCTGCCCTTCAAGGCCGCCCCGCAAGTCGCTGCAGGGCCGTATCGCTTGAGCGGGCCTGGGGATTGCTGGGATGAAGACCATCGTTCCCAGTCCATAGCCAGGCATTATAAAGGAAGTCTTGGAGAGACACAATAGTAACCCACGTCACATACCACTTGTCCAGTAGCACATCCCAGTTCATACAGTTATCCACACTCTCGCTCGGTCTTCCAATCGCCTCTTCCTTGCGTGGACAACTAGGACCACCGACCACCTACGAACAAAATGGCCCTTAACGCTGGCATTGTCACTGTGACCCTTGAGTATGCTATGGGTCTCAAGGACTGTGACTGGTTTGGCAAGCAGGACCCGTACGTCATTGTCAAGTGCGGCGGGCAGTCCATTCGCTCGCGCACTGCGGTGGACGGCGGCAAGCACCCCGTGTGGAATGTGAGTGAACGTTGCTGGTGTAACTGACCTGTGCCCCTTCTGCACTTAGTATAGGGTTGGCAGTGTATGTGCAGTGTGCGCATCTGGCACCACGCACTGCACCACCATCACAGTCCCCGCAGCAGCACCCCGTGCCATACGCAAATGACCTAGGGGGTGGCGCACACTGCACAGCCATGACGCTCAACCCAAGTGTGTCTTGGGCGCCGACCGCAATGCCTGTTGCCTGAGACTGAGCTCAGCCGCCTGACCGTGTGTGCTTTCCCCGCCATCCCCACCCTTTTCCCCCCGCCTGGCAGGAGACCTTCCAGTTCAACGTGATCAACGAGAACACGCTGGAGGTGCAGATCATGGATGAGGACACCCTCTCCAGGGATGACGTCATCGGCGTGTGCGTCGTGCCGCTGGCCAAGGCGCGTGAGCAGGGCGCCGACAGCCTGCAGGTGCCGGTGATGTCGGCTAAGTCACACAAGCAGCGCGGCTTCCTGGCCCTCAAGCTGGTGTACAAGACCAACGCCTCCATCAAGCCACAGGCCGCGCCGCAGCAGGCGTGCCAGCCGCAGTACCAGCATGCGATGCCGGTTGCCGCAACCTGCTACGCCCCCATGCCGCAGTACGGCGCGCCTCAGCCTGCTGCCCACCCTTATGCCCACACCTCCGCCATGCCACAGGCATACACGCAGCAGGAGCCGCAGCATCATTTCCAGCCCCACATGCCACACATGCCACACCTGCATCACACCCAGCAGCAGGCGCAGGAGCAGCAGGCGCAGCAGCAGCAGCAGCAACCGCAGCAGCATCATTTCCAGCCCCACATGCCCCACCTGCCGCACCTGCATCACGCCCAGCAGCAGGCGCCGCAGCAGCAGTCGACATCCCCCACGGGCTATGCCGCCATGCCGCAGTACGCTTCTCCCCAGCCTGTTGCCCCCCAGCCCGCAGCGCCTGTCCCACAGTACGCTGCCGCGTCTGCCTACTGTCCCTGCCCTATGTGCGGGCATCACGGCCCAGTGGCGCCCGGCGCCCAGCCACAGCAGGCACACTAGGCGCGCTAGACGATCTTGCACAACTTGTACACCGAACATGCGAAACTGAAATTGCTTGAACCACAACATACTTTCTTCCCCATTCTCTGTTTACGTTATGCCGTCATGTTGTCAAGACGAGGTGCACATTTGCGCATGAACCAGTGCTAGGTGATGGGGTCCCTCTGCACGCTTCACATGTGTTTACGTGGCGCTGCGCTGCCTGCGCTTTGGAATTGTTGATGAATTGAGCCCTTCTGATCGTGCTGGCCACGCCCACCTCCTACTCCTACCTCCGTTGTGTGGCCATGCCAGCTCATGCTGGTGTGCATAACTGCCGCCAGCGGCTGAAGCATGCACATTTCCAAACTTCACGACGGATGTAAACGGTAGTGATCATTCATTCCAGTGTCAGCAGCTCACGAGGCACACTGATACCATGCAGCCGTGGTTGATTCACAGTTACCTCAGCACAGCTACCTCAGCACAGTTACGTCAGCGCAGATACCTCATAGGTTAGTGAAAAGGATCATCAGGCGTGCCCCCATCTATGGCCACAGAGCTCGAATGCAGCAGCATTATCAGGCACATGTGTGTGCTGTCACTCAGCCACCACGCACGGCGACAAATGCATGTGTACTGCATTGTTCCTGCTGCTGTGGTCACTGCACAGCACGCGAATCAACAGGCACCAAATGAGTAAGTGACAGTCCTTATTTGTGAAGCTAGAGGTGCTGACGAGCTTTGCACTGCTTCTTTGATTTGGAGTGTTTGTGTTTTGCTACTGTTTGTCTCTGGGTATTTGCACAACGTGTCGCTGATAACTTGGCTGATGTCCGAGGTTGAGGATTTGCAAGAGTTGTTGAGAACACGCCTCGGATCCAGGTTTTCTGCTTTCCAGAAGGGCGACATAGAGGTTTTGGCGAACCACGGCTTCACAAGCGAGGAGATCCTGCGCGACGCTACCTGGGAACATCTCACGGCCAGCGGGCTGCGCGGCGGTCCAGCCAGTGCCATCAAGGCTGCATTCATCGGTTAGCAGGGTGTTTTTACCGGGTGTGAACAGCCACTTGTTTTTTCCACACGTCCACCTGTCATACGACGGAAGCTCACCTAGCAAAGGGCGCAGAGATGGCGTGAAACTGTTGGCCAACATGTGTATGTGACATCACGCACTGAACCTGTGAACCTGTTGCCTGTCTATTTGGTGAGCGAGCTGCGTAAGGGGTGCCCACGAGGCGTCGCATCCCGTTACGGCTTTATGTCCTGTGAGCCTGCACCGCCACTGACGAGCTGAACTCTTTTAGACTCTTTTCAACTGTTCTTGTTTGTGGTATGTTTCGCCCTCATGCGCCGGCACAGCGCCACCTGTGTCGCTGTCAACAAAGGATGCTTCCCCCTCACCTGCCCCTTCAATAGGGGAGGCAGGGGTGCGTTGGCATGCACGGGCCCCCGTCCCGCGCCCATTGCCGCATCCTCCCGAACCTTGGAGTGATTGCACGTACAGCTCGACCCGCGTGGTGGATGGTGTCGCCAAGGTGCACAGATAGGAAAGGGCGGTCGCTGAGGCTGGACCGCATGCACAGGCATGCGCCGTTGCAAGGCAGACAGTGTGGGTTTTGGTGGCCCCCATGCGTTCCCCGGTGCTTCTGGAATCTGGACGTCTTGCTCTCACGCGAACTGCGCTCCCGAGTTTGCTGTGTGCTTGGTCGCAGGCAGGGGCACGTTCTCTGGGGTCACGTTCGTGATCCTGGTCGGGGGCGAGACCTCCCCTCGCAAACAAGTGATTAAGTTTCCGAAACCGCACGATGCACCTTCATTGGTGGCAGCCGCTCAGGTGCGCGTGTTGCGTTCGTCGTCTAAAGTGGGCGGAAAAAGCCAACTGTCGCGAAATAAACTGATGGATGTCAAGTCGCGTTGAGGACGCATGCGTGCTGCGATTATGCAAGTGCCATGCCAGCTGCACATGGAGGTGGGGCCCCAGCTGCCTTGCGTGTGCGCAGCCTCTTGTTGTCGCTGCTGCTGCTGCCGCTGCTGTTGCTGGCACTGCGCACACACAACGTACTGCCTGGTACAATTGCAATGCTTATCATGCTTGGTACAAGTGTACTGCCTATTGTACTGCCTGTGTTGTGCGCAGGCCCGAGGGATCTGGGGCGTGTTGCCAACCGAGGATGACGAGCTGACCATGGCTGATGACTACGCTGACAATGATCCTGACGACGACCAGGGGCCGGCCATCATAATCGCGATTGAGGACGTGCACTTTGTTAGCAACGGGGTGTACTTCATGGTCCGCAGCCCTGCTGACGTGCCAGAGGTGGGATGCATGGCGTTGGGTTGTTTTTTTCCAAACGGGAAAGGTGACATAGCTACGGCTCTGCTGCCAAAGCAGGCACAAGCAGGACCAGGGGATATATGCAGTGCAGTGCGCTGCCCAACATCGCAGTACAGTGTGCTCTCCAGTGTCACATGGTCTCCAGCTACATGCAGTACCATACACTCTGCAGTACAGTGTGCTTTGCAGTACAGTGTGTCCTCCAGTGTCACACACAGTGCTACATGCGCGCACAGTTTCAACAGCGCAGCACGTCCTGTCATGGCAACGAGCTCACATGGGGGGTTTCAACACGGAGGGCGACAACAAAAAACAGCAACACCTGCACAGAGTGTTTCGATGTGGCTTGTCTGAATGCCTGAGCTCAACACGCGCTAATCATGGGTATTGTCGGCCATGAGTCGTGGCCCATGACTTGACCAAGACGGCCGCAGCCCGGGTACTTTGTACAGTCAGAGCATGCCCCTTTGTTGCCCAACATTTGTTGTTGTTTGAAACGCCGAGCCTTGGCGTCTTTCATTCATGGCCGCCATGCGCTCGCTAACTGCACCTCCTCGTGCTGTTGCTGCAGGTAACTCGGTGGCGTGACGCGTGGGTGCTGGGGGGCGGGGGCAGCAACGGCGACGGCAGCAGCAATGGCGGCAGCAACGGCGACGGCAGCAGCAATGGCGGCAACTGCGGCGACGGCAGCAACGGCGTGCTCCATGCAATTGCGCCGGCGGCGCCTCCGCGCCTCTGCGGTGGTTGGAGGCAGTGGCACGGCGAGCCCCTGCATCCTGTGAGGACCGGGCAGACTCCGTTCCTGCGCAACAGGGCATTTGGGGCGGTGGCTGGCAGGGCTGCACTTCTGCGCAACGGGGTCGGCAAAGGAGGCGCACGCGCATGCAACACCGGCCACAGTGTTTTTGAGATGACCGGAATGCCGGTAACGGCCGGAGTTCGGGGATGTGTTGCCAGATGCCTCGCCGGAACTGGGCCGGTAGGCCCACCGGCCGGAATGGCGGCCGGAATGATGTGGGCTGGCCGGCAGGCCTGCCGGCCGAGCGGCATGGGGCTGTCAGCGCGCTCCCTTCTGTACTTGTCCACAGCATGCCGTGCGGTACTGATGAAATCCGGCTGTACCCTCCATCGCCCTAAATTTCATTGATAAATGCCGTTCAGTGGTTACATAATACGTGCTTGTATTGCGTCCTAGACTTCTTGACCCTACGCCTAACGGTGGTTGGGAACCGTCTCAACTGTCCGGCCACATCACGCATCGTTGCATGTCTTGAGGACCTACTCTGCCTCGACCGCTCGAATGTATGCCCAGCTGCAACAATCCTGAAATCGACGAGTGGAACCCCGCGTGGTTTGCTAGGTCAAATCAAGGTCAAATCCACAAACTGCACAATTTTCACATTCCAATAGCTCTAGCGCTAGCACTAGCAGCACTAGCACATGTGCAGTGTGTGTCCATTATTGACAACGCGGTTTTGGTGACGGGGGGGTCGTTGAGCACATGCGGCACATGCTGCAAACGATTACACACACGTCCGTGCAAGACTGCAGGGGCCACCAGGCCTGTGAGGTTGCCTATGCACTTTTGATGTCGAGTCTGCACGGCGACTGATGGTGCGGTTTGGTTTTTGGCAGGTTGCATCTACATGGGCCAGGTTGCATCTACATGCAGTAGTATGGAGCTTGTGAAAGAGGTTAGGGCTGTTGCGAACCACCATGCGTGCGCTGAACCAATGTCTGCGCCAGGCTCACAGACTCGTTTGCGCCTTCAGCAAGCAACCACTGTTGAGCGCCCTGCATCGCAGCACCGCGACATGCTGTTGTGTTGCAAGGCTCATCCTTGTCCTTAGCACGGATGCTGCAAGCATCCTCTGCCAGCGGGGCGAACACGCACGCGGCTGCGGCCAATCAGAAATCCCAACACACAGCATGCGGTAACAACACTTGCCCACAAGTCAGAATGCACCAGGCAGCAGGGGACTGGCTGGATGGCCTCGATTACCAGCGTTGCCAGCAGGTGGGGTCGGCGAGACAGGCAGGCAGCGCCACACACGCGCATGCATAAGCAACTCCGGTTTGTCAATGTAGCCAGAATGCAGGCCAGCAGCACGATTACATGAGCGCCAAGGGTCAGCTGTGATCGTTCGTTTGTTGTCATCACCTGAAGCATACCAGTGTGTTGCCTGAGACAGGTCGCCCTGCGCCGCATTCCTGCCGGCTGCCCCTGCCTCAGCCGTCGTGCGAGCGCCTTGCCCATCCAGCAACAGGGGGTGAACAGCAAGAGAAGAAATGGCCACAGCGTCATGCGCAGGACGCCGTTGAGTAGTAAGTAGGTCAGGCTAATGTGGCGTGGGGTCGCCAAGCTTGGAGGTACGCTGCACCAGGGACAACGGCCTTAGCTCGGCTCCATGGAACAACATGGCTTCAACAACTGTTCCATGGGTTGTTTCCCGGCGCACGATGTATCTGCTGGCACAAGTGCTGCCTGGCGCTTGGTCCTCACTCCTCACACAGCAGCAGTGGCCTTACCGCACACTGGGATACCGAACCATCCTGTTCCTGACCGTTCCCTCATTTGTTTACAGTATACAAGCAATCCAATGAAAGTCAACAAACAGCACATGTGTGCTATGGCCACCTGGCAAACACGTCAGCGGAGGGCCGCATGCAGCCTAGTAGCATTTGTTGCCACCCACACACAATTTCACGCAATTCAAAAACCAAAACGTCAAAACCAAAACTTGCGCTGTTTGCTGCTGCTGACACATCGTTGTCGGCCCTGCGCCCCTTTGCCAAGCGAGCACCATTCATGCGTTTACATGCTTATAACAGCACATAAGTCCGCCTGTCATGTGATGTGCACAAAACAGCGTTGGCAGCAACTGGAAGGCAGGATCGGCAAAACACAGCAAGGGCGCAACCAACTCCCAGCCACAGCCTGCGCATGCGCCAGGTGACAGCCATGCACTGTGCACTCAAAAAGCTAAAACAATCAGGCACACTCTTGTGTGCCGAAGAAAGCACTGCCCGGCGCTTGTGCGGTAGACGCGTCCACCCGATCCTTGGTCGAAACAATTTACCACAGATCTTTTATTTGGTGAGTGGTTTCTTCTCTGGTACAGCCTCAGCGGGGCATCAGCTGAGTGGGGCTGCGCGGTGCGGTGCGGGCACCTCTCACCCCATCAGCGCGCTGGCCGCGGCCGCCTGCTGGGCCAACGACGCGCTCGCCAGGGCCGCCGTCACCGCCCCCACCGCAGCAGCGCCGCCCGCCGTCACCCCCGCCGCTGTGCTTCCCGCAACCACCGGCGTCTCCTCCACTCCCACGCTCGCGGCGGCTGCGGCGGTGCCCGGCGTGCCAGCCGCCGGCGCCATGCCTCCTGCCGCCACTGAGGGCGCGGAGGCTGTGTTGGCGGTGCGGGAGGGGTCGTGCTCTGTGGCCACCACGATGCCGATACCCTTGGTGCGGCCCTCGCGGAACACAAAGCGCGTGCCTGCGGGTGCAGTTGGTACGGTGCAGGTGCACGCCACGCACGCACGGGCAGTCATGGTTCAGTGGATTGCAGGAACGTGGACAGTCATGTGCAAAGCGGGGGGTGAAGCAGTTGTTGTTGTTTACACTCGGCCGAAGTTGTGAGCACGTAAAAGCTGGATGCGGATATTATTGCTGCGTGCATCCCGTCCAGTACAAAACACTGTGGAGAGGCCGCATCCACGCACAGAGGCCAAACAGGCTGCTCGCCAAGCATAATGCGCTGGCGCAAGTGTTGACAAGCGCATGCAAATGTTGTGTTACCGCATGCTGCATCAGGAGCTTGTCGGCCACACCGGCCCATGTCCACACGCTCGGCCCAAATGGCAACGCATTCCCTTTTGTTTCCCGCCCTCCCCGCCCTCCCCACCCTCCCCCCCAAACCAAGTGAATCCACTCACCGGCGGTGATGTACTCGGGGCGCTGGATGAAGCGGAAGCGCACGCACGCGCGGTCACCTGAGCGCAGGCGCTCCTTGTCCATGGCAATCACGCGCGCAGCCTGCACGAACGGCGCGGTACATGTTGACGCATGGGTGACATACTGATACAGGCTCGGCAAGACACATGCAGTAATGTGTGTGATTACCGGGTAAGTAATTGGCTTCACATCCCGTGGCCTCGCAGGCCATTTGAGCATGGGGACCGCATTGAATGCGATGCCCACTTACCAAAGCCTCGTGTGCTGCTGCCTCTCCTGCGGTGTTCCGCAGGTGAATGTCTTGCCGTTCGGTGCTGCTTTTTGTTTGTTTCTTTGCTGCGCGTGCCGTGCTGCCTGCGACATACCGTACTTGCCTGCACCATCACTTGCACGGCACTTACACCGCACGACACTACATCAGACCCCGGGGCCAGCTTGTCGTTTACTGTCAGGCAACAGCAGACAAAACCTTGGCAAGATGCATTACATGTCTGCTGTGCCTGACACTAAATTACAAGCTGGACCCGGGGTCTGATGCAGTGTCGAGTGGTGCAAGTGCCGTGCAAGTGATGGTGCACTAGGCCAGGCAAATACGGCAAGTACCTTGGTTAGATGCATTACATGGTATGTAGCGCATCTTGCCAAGGTGTTGTCTGCTGTTGCCTGGCTGGCTCGGTGTTACACCGGGTTGGGGCCACGGGCCTTCCACCACAGCTGGGCATGGCCGGTGTGCAAGGCAGGACCGACACGAGCCATTTTGGGAGTGGTGACATGGCTTTCTGTTTCAGGAAACGTATGGGGTTTGCTTTGGTTTCATTGGCTGGGAGTCTGGGACAGGACACTGGTTTGCAGTCCGGCACAAATACTGAAGGTTCCGATGTGGTGGGATCAGAGATGGCCTTGCAGCTGGCAGGCTGGCTTGGGTTGTTTTGTTGCAGGGATCCAGGGGCTTTGATGGACTTATTTTGCACTGTGTGCCAGCATGTGTCAGCTCTGGTATTTTGCCACCTTCCCATCTCACACGATGGATTGCGCATAGTTGCATGGCCGCTGTGTATGCAGGGGGGGCACTGCCGTTGCAACAGCAGCACGAGGATGTGACAGGAAGGTCACACGTACCTGCCGGATGATCTCGCAGTGTATGACGGCCTGGTACCTGGGCTGGATGGTGGTGGAGTGTGTGAGGATGGCGATGTCGGCGTCAAACTCCCACGACGCCTTGGGCTTGAGCCGCTCGTCCACCAGCACCATGCCCTTGCGCACCTGCGGTACATTACACCATGGAGAGAGGGAGGAAGGAGGGTGGAGGGTGGAGGAGGAGAGCAAAGGAAGTGAAAGGAAGAGGAGGGAGGAGGGAGGTGTTGGGCCCCGTGGTCGCTACACGCAGGGCAATGCATGAGTTGCGAGGTGACAGTGCAGTGGGGGGGTACCGCATGCGGTGCGTGGTTGGTCCAGGGCGGGCAGGATCAAAACCAGGATTAAATACCAGAACCAAACGCCAGGATCATGACCTAACCATTCATCCTATACTCGCAACTGTAGCAGCGCAATGCTGTGGTGATGTAGTACAGGTGTGTGCGCAGTATCACAGGCAGTGGTGCGATACACACGTCATGTGTGCAGTAGACTGCATACTGCATGGCCCCACGGGAACCCACTCTACAATAACTCTACAACAACTCTAAAATAAACACACGCCACGTGTGCAGTACAGCACCAGTACCTGTGTGCGCTTGATCTTCTTGAGCGCCAGCGCCGCCGTCTGGCCCGCCACCACCGTGCCCACCGGCAGGCGCTTGTAGTGGATGGACTTAATGGACACGGCCTTGAACGAGCCGTCGCCAATGTCGGGGCCTGCACACAGTGCGGCAGCACGCAGCGCGATGACAACGTCCCGATGCCATCACGTCCCAAGTAAATGCCTGTATGCTCTCATAACTGCTACCGTACTCCGTGCTGAATACCGGGCATGGTTATGCAGCGGTCACAAGGCCTGCCGCCTTGCAGCGTTTAATCGGCAGACTGGCTCTACCCTTCATCCCAGACAGCTCCACCCCCCCCCATACACGCTTGCACTTGTCTGGCTGAGTGGCCTGCCTGCACTAAGCCCAGCGAGGTATGATGACACAGCCCGCAATCCCAGTTAAACAAGCACTGCCTAAGAGGCGGTGGTCGTTGTTGGGCACGCAGGCATGCACGCTACCGCCCACGCGTACGAGGCTACTATCACTTGTTGAGGGTCAGCGGGATAGGTGGGCTGTGCAGCCAGCCATGCACGCAGCCACATGCAATTGCACCCTGCTCGTACGGATAGAGGCCAGTACATGCTCGCATGCATGCGCACACATGCAAATGCACACCACAATACACACCCACGGCCACCCATGCATGGCCCGATCGGTCAAGCGCAATGCATCATGCATGCGTGTACGTGGCTCCGCTCACCCATGAGCAGCGTTGTGTTGGGCGTGATGACGCCGCGCTTGATGGTGCCTGCCACCACCGTGCCCACACCCGGCACGCCAAACGTCTCGTCGATCACAAACTCCGCCAGCTCAGTCTGCAGGGAAGAAACGCATGACGGCATAAGGGTGGTAAAGCACATGTGGTACGTATTGGGTACAACCACGTGCCGAGGTCAGCATGCGTGTCAGCGCGGGTATTCAACAGGCAACATACGATCATCGTTACCCATCAGCATGCCCATATACATGCACACACGCCCGACAATGCAGAACTATGCAGGACGTCGTCGGCATCGTACGCAGCACCACAGCAGCGCACGCTAGCTCATGGCACTGTGCTACCCGCATCTGCCAGGCATCACCCTAAACCCTAAACCCTACTGCAGAGCATCGCTGCTGTACTCTGCGTGAGACGCATCGCTGTCCGTCTCCACCAGGAGGGAGCGGCTACAAGCTCTCGACCGCTGTAACATAACGATATAACATGCATTGATGCATGGCCACAGGGCCAGCCCTCAGGGGTGAGAGCCGAGGAGAGTCCGCCGCTGCCGACGGGAGCACGCACCTGCTTGTCGGCCCAGCGGTACCGCTGCGGTAGCAGGTTGTAAAACATGCGCACCAGGTCCAGGCCACGACCTGCGCACCCACACGCATACGCCCACACACCCACAACGTTGACACATGTTACGCAAGAGCACTGGTCAACCTGCCTGCTAGTGTCTTGTCTTGCTTGCTCGGACAATGGCCCCTTACATAACCATGCGTAGGCCCACGCTGCAGAGACACGCAGAGGCACGGGGTGCTGAATACGGCAGTGAACAACCCTTTAGCAAGGGTTTATGCGGCTGTGCGGACGACAGGCAGGCAGGCGTCCTGTCAAGGCTGGTGCGCAGCTCTATGAAGCACTCCTGGTGCTGCACACCAGCATTAACAGCACGCCTGCCTGCCTGACGTTCGCATCTGCACAGCCGTACAAACCCCCCTTCGCTGAAGCGTTGTTCACTCTTTAGCAGCCTCAGCTGCTGGACGCAAAACAGGCCACGCAACAAGCCCCAAAAGCACACCCGCACGAAGCCAAGGACCAGGACTAGGCCCGAGCAATGCATGATTGCCACTCAGCACTACATCAACGCCGACGCAAAGCAATGTGGAATTAAGCACGCAAGCGGGATCAAGCCCCCCACGTGTGTGGGGGCGGGGATAGGGAAAAGGGGATAGCGCTGCTCAGGCGCCTGCCTACCTGTGACTGCCGAGGTGAGGAAGATGGGAGCCAGCGAGTCCGACGCCATGTTGCGCGCGCACAGCAGCACGTCGTCCTCATTACGCACCTGCAGCGGCCGCAGCCACACGAGCATATGCAAAACACACCCATCCACGTTACGCAAGGAGACAGGCAAAAGCAGCTAAAACGAAAGTCAAAGAAACAGCATGCAGCGGCCGCAGCCGCAAGAGCGCAGAGAAAGCGCACGGTGTTGGTGCAGTCCTGTGTACGTTATTATGCGCACACTGTGTGCTGGTGCCGCAACGTGTCAGCCTCACGCGTTGCGGCACCAGCACACAGTGTGCGCATATCAACGTATACAGGACTGGGCAGTACTGGTATACATCGTACCACATACAAGGGCAGTACACTTTGGACCACACGGCCAGTTTGAAACTACATACGGTACACAGGGACGCTGACGGTCTCACCAGGAAGGGGCGCTTGCGCACGCCGGGCTTCTTCAGGATGGACGCCAGGTTCTGCACGCAGCGCAGCGCAACCAACGGACAAGCAAGGCGGCAGCACAGGTGGCGTCATTAACCGGGAGGGGGTCCAGCAGGTGCACAGCCCAACACCAGGCCAACAGGCGAGCAGCCGTTGCTCACCAAAACATATGCAGTCCTCATGCCATACTGTACCGTACCGCCCCACCGTACCGCCATACCGTACTGCATTATCGTACTGCAGTACCAGTACCGCCACGCACCGCGACGGTCTGCTTGAGGATGTGCTCGGGGCAAATGTCGACCTTGGTCACGATGAAGAACACGGGCACGCGCAGCGCCAGCGCCACGCCCAGATGCTCCTGCAATCCGCGTGGAGATGCATGGGTGCATGGGGTCATCCCAGGAAGCATTGAGAAACTTCTTTGTTGAACAAACCACCCACACTATTACAGTAGAGTGCAGAAGCCGTCATTCGCTATTTGTTATTGTCGTTGCTAGTTACAATCGGCCAGCCAGACGCCCATACGGCCGCGCTCATATATGGGATCAGAGGTTAGAGCTGTGCTGGGAGGCGGACGCACCTTGCACATGCCCACAACGCCCATGTTTGCGCCGACAATGAGGCAGGCGTAGTCAGGCAGGTGGCCCGTCAGGCCGTACGCGGTGGTCCTGGCGGGAAGAAACAGGTGCACACATGCAGCAGACACAGCACGCATGAGACGAGCACAAACAGTCATCACATGCAGATGCAGGCAGGACAACGCGGGCAGCATGCGAGAGACCAGCATGCACAGTCACATACGCAAGTGAGTAGCCGCACATGCAGCATTGAGCCCCAACACCCCAGCCCCGACACCGAATGCGAGCGCAGAACACAGGACACGCGGAGGGATGTGAGGGAGCAGCGGTTGCACATGCAGCCCTGTGCTTGTAAACCATTGCCTCCATTCAGGTATCCCGCTGGGTGCTGGCAAGGACATCTGCTGGCACCCCTGGCGCCTGCTGGCAAGCATGAACGACATATCTTCCCTAAATTAATCCAACCACCAACGGTTTCTTTCCCATTGCTCCACCGCAGGGCCTGGACCTCACCTGAAGTACTTTTCGTGCCCCGCCAGGTCCACCAGCGTCATCACCTTGGAGCTGCGCGAGATGTACTCGCCGCACGTCTGGGCCCTGCGGCGCGACAAAAGCGATACAGTGAACGGCAAGCAGCAACGCCACGCCCACCACGGTCACACCCCACAGCAGCGACAGTCGATTGTGCGATTGGAAGCGGGGCAGTGCTGGTGCGGGGCATGCAAACACTGAGGAGCGCGAGCCCGCCGCGCCCCCCCGCCCGGTGAGAGCCCGCATGCGTGACGCATCAGAATAACAAAAGCAGTTTAGACGCGAAGTCCGGAAGCCTTGCCGAAATACGGAAAGCAAACCATACAATTGTGAAGACTAACGAATACTCCAACACCTGAACACATGATTCACGCAATCCTGGGTTCACGGCCGACGATGACCACCACCGATGGTGGTCATCATCGCCATGAACTCAGGACTGCGTAAATTATGTGATCAGGTGACTGTTACTGTCACAACAGGCTGTACTGCAGCCGGTACGTGGGTACGGTACCTGAACATCTGGTCGTTGAGGATGAGGCCCCCGGCGTCTAGGCACAGCGTGTGCTGCCCGATGCATGACGTGCGGCCCGTGCTCTCCTCGTGGTGGTGCTTGAACACCTGCGCGTGGGGTGATGCCAAGCAGCAGCCGGGCCCATCACTCCAGCAGTCTGCTGGCACTCGCCAACACATTTCTTTACCATCTCTATTGATTCAATAGCATTGAAGGAAGCGGGCTCGTTCTTTGGCTGCGAGTCTTAAGCGGCTTAGGTTTGACCGTGCTTGACCGCTTTGGGCTGCACTCGGCCTTCTTTGGCCACCCCGAAATAAGCGTGCTGATGGTTGCAGGTGTTGCTGTCAAGGTGGTCGGGAGGGCAACAACGGTAACAAGGAATGGCAAATTGACTGGCGTGCGGGCCGGGCCACAAGCCGCCACGGCGACGCGTCCAGCGCCACCCACCTTGGCACGCGCAGCGCCCCTGCCGTCATCCAGCATGGCACGGGTGAGCACGCCCACCATGGTGGACTTGCCGGAATCCACGTTGCCAATGATGGCCACACGCACCTGCGGCACGTGGAGGCAGTGAGGCACCATACAAAAAGCGCGATCCATTCACCATGCCCATGTGCGGTCATCACCAAACACATCCCTTGAATTTTACACGCTGCACGCTGCACCCATCCCCTGATGGCCAGCAAGGCCACCACATGCCAAGCCCATCCCTCTCTCCGTCCCTTCAGATCAATTCATGGATGAGGGCAGCCTCAGCATGCATGATGTCATCGGCAGGCGTGCATCGCCAGTGAGCACCGTGCTGTCACCATGCACGTGCTTGCCTCCCGCCATCCCTCCTGCCCTCATGCACCCACTCACCCCACCCCCCCACCGACCCACGCACCCAGCCCGTCACGCACCTCCATGGCAGGGCGTGCCCCGGGCTTGCGCCGCAGCAGCACGTCCGCCACCGCACACTCCAGGGGGCCTACGCAACAACACCAGCACAGCGGTACACCGCCACCACCGGGTGCTGTGTGTCAGGAAGAGGGGCCCATGCCCATGGGGCCATGCAGTATGATTCCCGTGGGGACGTGCATTGGCTGGTGTTGTGTGTTTAAGCAAGCACAGCCGGGGATCAAGCAGGGCAATCGGTGTGTGGCGTTGTCATCGGTGTCTATACTATGTTAGTTGGGCTGCCAGCTGCCTAGGCAACACCCATGAAACCGGGCACCCTTTCCCAGTTGCTGCTAGGCTGTGTGTCAGGCGAAAATGATGATGAGACATGAGGTGGGTGCAGGGCCTGCTACGCCAGGCTTCCAACCACGAGCACCGCTTCATCATGCTTGCATGGAGGCATAAAGCCGTCTGATGCGCTCGGTGCTCACCGGTCGTGGCCTGCATGGAGCCCTAACCAGTGCTCGCAAGTCGTGCTCTGTACAGAACATTACTCAGTCACTGATGCGTACTTTCCATATGTGATAAGAAGCTGAAATGTAAGGGAAAACATTTTCGGCCGTGGATTGCCCAACAGCGCTCACCGGTGGTGGTCTGGATGGAGACCTTGCGCCGGCGCATCACGCTGGTGTCGCACGCCAGGGAGGTCGCACATGCCTGCGCAGCAGCGGAGCAGCAGCGCGAGGAGGTCGCAGATCGGAGCAGGCCCTTCCATGCTATTCACCACACGCCCATGGTATGCCGAGCCATGAATGTCGGCACGATGCAAGGACGGTCCCAGGCGGGCTCCCACTCTCGGCGTGTAGTGCAACACGACGCAACAGACCCAGGGAACATAGGAGCATAGGAATGCGGCATTCAACTAGTCCTGTCGACAGTCCACCCACTGTGCGCGCTTCAGCCCACAAAGCAGCTGCATTGATACTGACACACAGCCAGCCGCTGATCCCCAGAGCCCAAACGCATGCTCAGCCCTGGGAGGCCTTTCCTGACCGCAGCGTCCTACCCGTGTCCCTGCCGTTACCGTCACCCCCTTTCCCCTCCCCCTTGCACGATTTCCCCTCCTCCACACATCCCTCCCGTCCCCGTTGCCCGGCTGCCCCCTCCTCCCCCCCCTTGGCACCCTCCTATCCACTCCCTTACTACTGGCATTGCAACGCCTGAGGGCATCTCGAGCGCTCGAGACGCCGTAAGGCGTTGCAATCGCAATCACACTCCCTCCCTTCCCCCCCTGATTCTTACCGTGACACGCGTCAGCACCACCTCCAGCTGCTCAGGCGTGAGGCCTACCGGACCCCAGCCGGACGCCGTGCCCACCTCCAGCACCTGCTCACCCATAGCGTCCAGCTGCGCACAAGCAAAGGACCGCGGTACAAGCATAAGCGGTGACACACAGAGTTAGCAATGGTACGATGCACACGCAGCGACGGACAGCACACAGTACACGTAAAACTTGAACACTAAGGTGAACTGTGGCGGCTGGGGTTGGGTGTTGACCCAGCGACCTCGTGGAGACAGAGATGGCAGCGGACATGTATGTCGTGTATGTGTATGTCACATCAGGAGCGTGTCGGCCAAAAGGCCCATGCTCCCCCCAGATGAGGACCACAAAGCAAGGAATCGGCTTAACAGCCTAGTCACATGGCGGGCCGAGGAGCCACAGGGGCTCAGTGCACGTCAGCATCATGCAGGCAGCGGACATGTCGTGTGTTATGTGCGTGTGTGTGCACGGCTGCCTCCACATGCAGCCCAGCAGCAGCTTGGGAGCAAGCCGCGTCACGTAGGAAGCGGGTGCCGCGCCAGGCGCAACTCCCAGAGCAGCATCATAACATTGTGCCACCCTGGTCAGGCTTATGCAGATGCGGCTCGCAACGCATGCGGCTGGCCCCGTGCATGTGCACGAAAGATGCGTTGAAACCATCAAACCAACTGCAGGGGTGGCGCGTACCTCCTTGTTGAGAAGCGCCAGCGCATGCTCCATGCATACGTCGAAATCCTCGGCGCGCGTGACGGCTACCGGGCCGGTTGGCAGGACGCCGGCGCCGGCGCCGGGCCCGCCGCCCGCGTCCGTGGCGCTGCCGCCAGCTGCTGCGTCGCCGGCGCCGGCGCCCTCGCCTGCGGCACACGTGGCGCCATTAGCGGCCGGCGCCGTGCCGTTTGCGCCGTGTGGTGCTGCTGCTGCGGCGACGGGGGCGGTGCCCGAGGCCGCGGCGGCGCCGTCGGTCGCGCTGCCGGTTGCAGCGCCGTTGCCTGTGGCCGCCGCTGCCGCCTTGGCTGCGTTGACAAAGGATGCTGGCTCCTGGGACAAGAGCTCGACGGCCTGGGTGATGCCCACGAGGTTGCGGCAAAAGACAGCCACAGTAAGGGGGGCTTTGAGGGTAGGGCTTGAGGTGGACATGGTAGCGCATGGTGACGCGCCAGCCCACCTCGCACAGAGCTCACGTGAGGCCTTCAGGTCTGACAGCGTGCAAGGGTGCCGCTGTGATGGTTGTGCGTGCTACTGGGCACCCCCGCACAGCCGTGTGCAGAGCGTGCGCAAGTGAATGCGAGCACGCGAGTTGACGCGACAATACCCAATACCGCAGAGCCCTCTGCCCCACACGCAGCTCGTTGCTGGTGTGAGATACGTTTTTGAAAGCTGGAAACACGTGTATTAACGCCTGTGCCTGTGTGTGGGAGGGGTCTGGACGAACGCACGTTCCAAGGACCCCCTTGAACCCAGCACCACGTGCACTAGGTGCAGGTGTGAAGTCTCCTGCAGCGCTGGCAACGCACCTTGTCTCCCTCCTTCAGGCCAGCAATGCCCTCCACCCAGCCATCCTTGTCCTGCACATACTGGTGACCCACGCCACCATGGCCGTGCGAGTGGTGCAGGCCCTTGCTGTGCTTTCCAGACATCGGGGGGAGTAGCTTCTGGCTATAGTGTGATGGGTGCTGCAGGTAGCTCAGTCAACTGCCACACAAATGAGGTCACGATCTGTGCGCGTGTGTGCGGTTGGCGTTGCAAGTATCAGGCGCTAAGATATGCCTGACGAGCAAGAGGTCGGTGCTGCTGGGTTGCTGCTCCGTTGAAGCTGCTTGCTGGGCTCAAACTGCTAGGTCAGTGAAGTCGCAGCTCGGTCGTTTATCGTTGTTGTTGTCCTCTCAATTGTTGTCGCCGTTGTCTTTGGGTGTCTCTTCGTCCTTGTCTTATGCCAGCAGAGAGCTGTTGTGTAGATATTGAAGTCGTGGTAAATGACATATGTGTGAGTTCCGAGAGCTTTGAAAGCCTGCACAACACGAACGGAACCAACGGAGGGCGTCACTTCCTTGACCGGTCTCGCTTGACCAGTTTCATTTACTCAGATGCGCAGAAGGGTAGGCCTCTCTGAACCAAACACCTGCTACATCGTGATAGCAAGTCCCTTCCCTTCCAAAGCACGGCAGCGGCCAGCGTGCGCATACGGCCAGGACCAGGGTTTGACAGCAAAACTGTGATGGACTCAACTACCAAGGGGGCCACAAGCGAGCGGCATACCTATGGCCACTACTGGACGCGCTGGAGAGGCACATCTTAGGACCTCACAGCCTCGTGCTCCATTTTACTGTATTTTGAAGACCTGGCCTTAAGTGCAGGCAAAACGAGAGGAGTGAACGCCTGCCAAAGCTCGCACACCCGCAAATCCATGCACAATAACGGTGCGTTCATCGGTGCGTATTCGTGGGTGCTGGCGATAGCTTGGAACAAGGCGCAAAACACAAGCAACCCGGGAAGTGCCAAAGTGCAACCACGTCAGCTTTGGCGCCTTCGCCTGCGGTCAGGAGCCCCACTTGAACGCTCACCACTAGGCAAATCCTGGACAAGAGCGGGCGCCTTCGGTGTGGGGATTCAGGAAGCGTGCAAGGCCAGCTAGTGGTTTGCAGTTAGGTAGAGTTGTGTGGGTACCGACAACGAACTTGTTCGCAAGACAACTGGAATGCAGGTGTATTGTATCTCTGCAAGGCCTGATTTGTGTGTCTGGTGGTCTTCATAGCGTTTCCCCTGTCACCGCCCAAGGCTCCAGGCCCGCAGTCCCTCCCGAGGCCCCGCCCCGACTGCATCAGAATCCCCACCCGCGCAGTACACGTACGGAACTCCCCAGCCCTGCAAATGCCATGTTTCCAACATCTGCCCCAACCACTGCCACGCCGGTGAAGACCCTCGCACACGCATGCAACCCTCGCCCCTTGCGAGCACGCCGCACGCACGATGGTGGTATGGCACGCACATCTATCGCATTGCGCCGGTCAAACAGTGCTTCCTTGGCCAAGCACTGTGAGCCTGCGCGAGGCGATCAGGTTCGAACTATGCAAGAAGATGTGTGGGTGTGGGCAATCCCGAGCCCCCGCACACCTGTGGCGCGACCAGCACCGCACGCCCCTGCTAACCAGGGCTACGGTGGAAACGTTCCGCAATCCCTTTTGGCCAGCGGCGCTGCCATTCAACACATTATCTGCTGCACTAAAGAGCCATTGGTGCATTATCCAAGAGGCTTCTACAGAAGCCCAAGCAGGGCCATAACGATGAAGTGACCGCAGCGAACTCGCTCTTGCATGGTTGAGTCGCGTCGCCTGCGTGCGTGCATGAAGTTGTGAAAATCAAGCATGCATGTTGCTGCAGTCGAGCCCTGTGGCTGTGGGGGCACGCCGGATCCTGACCTGCTGACTGTACTGCGAAGTCTGCATGGTATCAGAGTGCCTGGCAGCATAGTGAACCTGGGATGAATCATCAAGCCCTTTACAAGTGGAAATGTGCATGCTTCAGCCGCTGGGGGCAGTAATGCATGCTGGGCAACAATGGAGGTGGGAGTAGGAGGTGGGCAGGGCCAGAACGATTAGAAAGGATAAAAGGATTTATCAATGCCGAAACGCGCGGCACGGGTATGAATGTCAAGGGGCCAACCACCCCAGGGGCAATCTCCATGCACAACTTGACAGCGTCATGTGAAACAATGATGGAAAAGAATGTATACTGTGGTTCAAGCATTTTGGGTTATTTCACGTGTTCGTTGCATATATGTTGCGCAAGATCGTCTGGCGCGCCTAGTGTGCCTGCTGTGGCTGGGCCCCGGGCGCCACTGGGCCGTGATGCCCGCACATAGGGCAGGGACAGTAGGCAGGCGCGGCAGCGTACTGCGGGACAGGCGCTGCGGGCTGGGGGGCAACAGGCTGGGGAGAAGCGTACTGCGGCATGGCGGCATAGCCCGTGGGGGATGTCGACTGCTGCTGCGGCGCCTGCTGCTGGGCGTGATGCAGGTGCGGCAGGTGGGGCATGTGGGGCTGGAAATGATGCTGCGGCTGCTGCGGTTGCGGTTGCGGCTGCTGCTGTTGCTGTTGCTGCTGCTCCTGTGCCTGCTGCTGGGTGTGATGCAGGTGCGGCATGTGGGGCATGTGGGGCTGGAAATGATGATGCGGCTGCGGCTGCATGTATGCCTGTGGCATGGCGGAGGTGTGGGTGTAAGGGTGGGCAGCAGGCTGAGGCGTGCCGTACTGCGGCATGGGGGCGTAGCAGGTTGTGGCAGCCGGCATCACATGCTGGTACTGCGGCTGGCACGCCA
>BDDA01000451.1:7464-28689 GCA_001662385.1 Chlamydomonas asymmetrica | reverse complement strand
CAGCGTGTTCTCGTTGATCACGTTGAACTGGAAGGTCTCCTGCAAGGCGGGGGGAAACGGGTGGGGATGGCGGGGAAAGCACACACGGTCAGGCGGCTAACCTCAGTCTCAGGCAACAGGCATCGCGGTCGGCGCCCAAGACATACTTGGGTTGAGAGTCGCGGCTTTGCAGTGTGCGCCACCCCCTAGGTCATTTGCGTATGGCACGGGGTGCTGCTGCGAGGACTGTGATGGTGTTGCAGTGCGTGGCGCCAGATGCGCACAAGGCGAAGTGCAAACCCTATATCATGTGCAGAATGGGCACAGGTCAGTCACACCAGCAACGTTCACTCACATTCCACACGGGGTGCTTGCCGCCGTCCACCGCAGTGCGCGAGCGAATGGCCTGCCCGCCGCACTTGACAACGACGTACGGGTCCTGCTTGCCAAGCCAGTCACAGTCCTTGATACCCATAGCATACTCAAGGTTCACCGTGACAATGCCAGCGTTAAGGGCCATTTTGTTCGTAGGTGGTCGGTGGTCCTAGTTGTCCACGCAAGGAAGAGGCGAAGGGAAGACCGAGCGGGTGCGTGAAGGATAACTGTGTGAACTGGGATGTGCTACTAGACAAGTGGTATGTGATGTGGGTTACTAGTGTATCTGTGCGAGAGTTCCTTTATAATGCTTGGCTATGGACTGGGACCGATGGTCTTCATCCCAGCAATCCCCAGGCCCGCTCAAGCGATACGGCCCTGCAGCGACTTGCGGGGCGGCCTTGAAGGGCAGCAGGGCTGCCAGGCCTCACCTAGCAGTGCTATTACACCCAACAACAAACCTACAAACACCAAATACAGCTTGTCCTCAAAGAGCATGACGTGCGTAATGTTGTTTTCCAGCGGACCTCACGAGCTGGGGCCAACACGTTCCTCAGCCAGTCCTTCACAAAGCCTTGGTGTGAAGCACATCTCTGAAGTTGCGCCTCATATCACGTAACAGATATCCAGCTGGCGGGCTGAGACCAGGGCCAATAAGCTGCCCGGCACTACTGCGGCACCCAAACTGATTGGTCGAGCTACTGTAACATGGCGGTGCACGTCAGCAAAGCCACGCAGCAGTAACATGGTCTGAGACGTTTAGGGGAACCGTTAACTTGTGTTATGCTACACGTGTTGTCTGAGCATGCGTTGTTGAGAAGCGCACGAGGGGCCAAGGCACGGCACCTGCCGCCTAAGGCAGAGTGACAAACGCTGGCTTGGGATGCCCTTCAAAGCACGGACCTTGCTCGATGCCACAATACAAGAGCAATATACGCCAGCCTGCCTGGGGTGCGGTGCAACCCAACAGGATGTACACATTTACATGTGGCCATGTAGTACAGAGATGTGTGGAGGAGTGGTGGCGCTTGTGTCAGGCACGTACACCTTGGGGACAGCTACGTACTGACATCTGACAGAGATGTGAGGCAGGGGGTGCACCGAGACGCAACCTGGTTCGTGATAAATACGAATCCTTGTCACGTCGACAGCCCAAACAGGGGCGAAACACGCACACAGGTCGACAACATATGAGTGTCAACATCCAAAACCTGTCAGAGGGCTGCCAGCCACCCTGATGGGCAACGCGTACGCAGACCCTACATCGCTGCTGTCAGTCGGGCTGTCGGCAGCAGCAGCAGCACCACCCCCGGGCGTCGCTTGCGGCGTCGCTTGCAAAGCCGCCGCCTGCATGCTGAGCGTCACATCGGGTGAGCTGATGCCGCCTTGAACTGCATCTCCAGCCTGTGCATGGCGGTGCGGGCTCCAATAGCCTTGCGGTGGGGTTTCAGCGTCGCCGAGAGCGCTGAACGCATCTGCTCGCGAAGCAGCTTGCTGACGGGGAGGCGAGCCAGGCTCCCCATCAGCGTCAGCGCTGCCACCACCCTCACCCTCACCACTGCTCACCCCGTCCAGCAGGCCAGGTGCACCACCATGGCCATCACCAGCCGCTCCAGCAATGCCAAAGCCGCCAGTGCCATAGGGGGTCGCGTCTAGCGCATCGAGCGCGTCGCCGCCGCCGCCGCCGCGCGACGCACGCAGGTGGCGGCTCACTGCCCGCAGGCGCACCAGCATGTCATCCACGTCGCGCAGCGTGTCGGCGCTGTGGCGCACCATCGCGCCGGCGGAGCGGCGCAGCGCCGCCAGCGCGGCGGGCGCCAATGGGTCACCCTCCGAAACCGTTCCGAAACCGACGGCCATTGAGTCATCGTACTGCATGGCACCTGCTGCCGCCTCCACCAGAGCAGCACCAAAGCTGCCGTCCTCGGCGTTGCCGTCCTGCCGCCGCTGCTGCTGCTGTTGCCGCCATGTGTGTGAAGCCTGCGGTACAGGTGGGCTTCCGAGGTTTCGGAGCGCGCGTTCTTCCTCGTCCAAGAGCGCCACCCAAGCAGCGCGCGTGCTGGCATCGAACGTGCTCTCCTCGCCGCCTGAATTCCCGGCGCTTTGGCCTCCTGCACCCTGCTGCTGCCGTGCGTCTGCCGCTGCTGACGGCCCGCCCCTGTCGGGTGAAACAGCAGCGGTAGTCGTACGATGCTGGGGGTGGCGGGGGGGCAGCAGCGTGCGTCCAGCCATTGTGCTGCTGCCGCCGCCGGGCGGTGGGGAGCCCATGACCCCCGCCCGGCGCAACGCGGCGGCGGTGACTGGGAAGAGATCCTCCATGCCCCCCGCTGCCGCCGCCGCTGCCGCGGCCGCTGCTGCGCCTGATGCTGGTGTTTCCTGCCACGACAGCCCTCCTGCGGCTGCCGCCGAGGAATCTACAGGCGCACATAAGGATGTAGGCAAGCGCGCAGACACGCAAATGTGTCTCAAACCAACTTTCTTGGGTGCAGCTCAATCCAAAGAAAGGCGGTTGGGGCGGCATCGGCAGTACGAACTGTGCAGCACATCAGCGTGCCCCTTCAGTATACAACTCTCATCTGGTCGGTGGATGCATACCATGAAGAGTCTGCAGTGTGTCTTTCCCGATTTGCCAATTGCATTCAGTTTACGGCGCATTGCGTGCGCTGATCAGGTCCTTGCCCCCCTTGGGGCCAGTGCTGATGCGGAAAACCTCCTGCCGTGTTTGGGTGATGCTGCACGTATGCTGTGCACGCATGCAGAGGTTGCGAGCGCTCACCTGCCAACGCGTGCAGGGAGGGCCCGGGAGCCTCCGCCGCCGCCACCTCTGCAGCGGCTGACAAGGAGAGGAAGGCGGTGTCGCCATAGTCGCCAGCAGCGCTGCCAGCCGGGCCCCGTCGAGCGCCTCCTGCTGCTGAGCTGTGCAGCGGCACCAGGCTGCCGAACGCCGACTGTGGTGCGCTGCTGTCAACGCCGTCCAGCTGCCCCTGGAGGGCTGCTGCCGCTGCTGCGGTAGCGGTGGCAGAAGCCAGCATCACCGGCAGCGCAAAGACACCTTCCTCATCTTCTCCCTCTACGCCGTCACCGCTGCCATGGCTGGCGCGCATCACGGCGGCAGTGGCTGGGGAGGAGGATGCGACACGCGAGGCGGGGGGCGGGGAAGGAATGGCAGGATCCCCTGCTGCTGCAGGAGGATCAAGAGCGTCGCTGCGTGGCGTGTGCATGGTGGTGATGGTGTGGGTGGTGTGGCCGTCGTCGGCCTCTGCATACCCCTGATGCGCGCTGGCCAGATCCGCATAGTCGAGATCCAGATCCCGATCTCGTGCTGACGGGCGCTGACCCACATCGACGACTGACGCAATCGCAACCAGATCGCCAGGAGATCCATACCCGGAAGATCCGGACCTGCTTAGCGGGCTGGTGGTTGTTTGTGGCCCGCTGGCCAGGCCCCACGGTGGCGGCTGAGCGAAACCTTGCATAAGCTGCTCGCGCGGGGACACGCCTGCAGCTGGTGCACCACTGACTGGCTGCGATCGAGGCGGTAACATCGCATCAGTTTCAGTTCCAGATCCAAATCTAGGGCTAGCAGCGGTCTTTGGCCTCAAGCGACCTGGTGAACCGGCACCGCCGCTGCGCGGCGTTGCTGGATGCGGCAGGGGATGCGGCAGGGGCATGGCTGCCAGCCGCTGCGTGATGGCAGCGGCCGCTTGCGCCACGCTGGGCGCCGGACTGCCGCCACCGCCGGCCCCCGTGCTGACACGCAGCCGGCCTGCCGCCGACGCGGCTAGTGGCGTGTCCAGCGCCACCGCCCCGTACCTGGAAGGTGCTCTGGCGCGGCCAGCAGGCGACCTCGGCAGGGCCCGCGGCCCGAGATACTCCCCGGTTGCAGCACCACCAGCACCGGTGTGAGCCGGAGCAAGGCCTGCAGGCAAGCCGCGACCACTTATTATCCGACCCGGACGAGCCTCCCTGTAGATTCCGGATAGCGACGGGAAAGCGGCAGTCCCGCTGCTGCCGGCTGGCAGGGGTGTGAGCGGCGTGGGTGCGTAGCTGCCGTGCTGGGAGAGGGGGTGCAGCGTCTCAATGGAGATTGCGCTCCCGGGGGATGCTGCCACGTGGGTGCGATAGATGTGGTGGTCGGGCCCACCCCCACCCCTGCCCACCCCGCTGATGCGTCCATGCATGCGAGCAGCATCGCCCGCATGGAGCCCCGGAGGATGCGCATGGCCAGCACCCCCATCAACCCCTGCGCTGCCCAGGCCTGTTTCGCCGCTGCCGCTGGCAGCAGTGCGCAAAGCAGCTCCTGGCAGCGGCAGCGGCACGCGCTCCTCGATGCTCGGGCGCAGCGTGGCGGCGGGAATGATTGGACGGAAGTCGATGACGCGCGTGGGCTGGGGGAAGCCTGGCCCCAGATCTGTACCACCATCGTCGCCACCGTAGCTGTAGTACGGGTCGTACTGCGTCTGTGTGTTTGGCGGGGCGGCGGCGCCGCCGCCGCCAGATATGCCTGCAGTGCCCAGGCTATTGCGCACGCGCTGCAGCCGTTCGCCCAGCGCTATGAGACTGCTGGGGTCTACAGGCAGCCCCGACCGTGTCTGCTGCGTCTGCGTCTGCTGCT
Organism: Chlamydomonas asymmetrica; assembly: GCA_001662385.1. NCBI lineage: Eukaryota > Viridiplantae > Chlorophyta > Chlorophyceae > Chlamydomonadales > Chlamydomonadaceae > Chlamydomonas > Chlamydomonas asymmetrica. The sequence goes on along the minus strand of BDDA01000451.1, from coordinate 23,720 downwards.
CCTGCTGCTGTGCTTGTACTTGCACTGGGACGCGCCCAACCGCCAGCCTCATTCCCGCAGCGGCAGCTGGCTTAGCGTCAGCATACTGGCCTTGAACACCTTGGTCCGTGTTTGACTCACCCCATCGCCTGCGGCCCCGGCTTGGACCCTGTTGCGGGTAGCCAATGGCAGGGAGGTCTGCACTTGCACTTCCAGCCGCGGTGAGCGCGACCGCGGGTGCAGAAGCGGCCCGGACAGCCCTGCTGGGGCCATGCGGTGCCCCTCCAAGTCCATCCAAAGTGGCCTGCGCGGCCTGCACGTTGCGCATCACGGCGTGCAGCGCTGCGGTGGTGCCACCTGCAACGTCACCCGCAGCGGCAGGAATAGCGCTAGCAGGATGGCCGCCCATGCGCCCGCTCCCACTGCCGCTCGTGCGCTGGTGAGCCTCAGCTTGGATTGCGCCCATCTCACCACCGGCCACTGTCCCCCGGCCTGCAGCCGCGGACAGCGCACCCGCCAGCTCGTCCGGCGCAATCATCCCAGGCGTTGCCTCAAGCGCAACACGCGCGTCATCGGCGCCGCCACCGCCCGCTGCGTCAGCGCCGACGTTTGCACGGAACGTGGCGTACGCCGGCAGCGGCCCCGCGCGGGCGGTGGCGGTGGCGCCGCCCCCTGCATAGTTGATTCCGTAGGTGGTGACGCCGGCGGGTGGGCGGCCGCTGGCAGCGGGGGCTGACGTGTGCAGCAGCCCCCGCCCCTGGCTGCCCCACCCGCCCGCCCCTTTTGCCAGCTCCGCCCCGCTGTCATTGTCGTCCATGAAGCCTGCTGCCAATTCTCCTTCTGCCCCGCCATCATGCTGACGGCGGGCAGCGGCAGCGGAGACGCCACCCAGCTGCAACACGTCAGCACTGTTGTCGGGCAGCAACGAGGCATCAGCACCGAGGTGTGGCTGCGAATCGGCCGCAGTATTGTCGCCGCCCCCGCCCAGCGCACCACGGTGTGCCTCCTCTTGGCCCGACGCTTCGCTGAGCCTCGCCTCCCTGGAGTATGCCTCCGCCAGCGCAGCGAAATCCGCCTGCTGGGTGCTGATTTGATCTGGGTCGAGCCGTGGCTGCTGATTTTGGTCACGCTGAGCGGCTTGATGTGGGTCATGCTGATGCTGGGTCGCACCCTGAGCGGCAGCGGCAGCGGCAGGTGCAGGCTGCTGCTGCTGCCTCAATAGCTCCGCCAGCTGTGCGACCAGCGGCGCGAGGTTCCCGCCCCCGCCCTCCGCTCCGCCAGGCGCGCTGCCGGCGCGCTGCAGCAGCGGGCCGGCGAACGCCAGCGTCGCCTGCAGGCCCGCCTGCGCCGCCGCGGCCTGCCGCAAGAGCTCCAGCAGCTGCTGCTGCTGCTGCTCCTGGTGTACGAGGTGCTGCAGCCCGCTGAACGGCAGCACGGATGCAGACGACAACGACGCTGGGGACGTGGACTGCAGGAGTGAGGAGATCACACGGAGCAGCGTTGGGGCATCCTGGCCATCGCTTCCCTGCGCGAGCTTGGCCGCCAGCTGCGCTAGCAGCGGCGCCAGCAGCGCTTGGAGCCCGCTGCCGCTGCCGCCGCCGCTGTCGCCGCCGGTTGCAGTGGCATGCGCGGAAGGAGCTCCAGGAGGATTCGCGGGGCTGCTTGAATACTCGCCGTATCCCTCGTCTTCCACTCCTTCACCTCTGCCATCGGTGCCGTTGAGGCCTACCCTGCCTACCACCTCGACCTCCTCCTCCCCACCGTCATTATCATACTCGATTAGCTGCTCAAAGAAGCTGCCGGATTCCTGATGCTGTTGAGGATGTGGGGGGGACAGTGCACGTGGCGGCTCCTTTGCCAGCACGATCACCCCGAAGTCGAGCTCCGCAACGCCGCCAGGGGGCAGGGAGGGGCGGCGGAAGCCGGACTCTGCGTGTGGCCTGAACCTGCGGGGTGCAACGTGCAGCGTGATGCGCACAAGTCGGCATACGGTAAGCAAGCTCAGGCCCATGACGTAACATTCAGCAACGAAGGCTTATGCTTGTTATGGCATACGCGTCTCTCAGCGAAGGGGCCGTTGACACATATGTGATGTTATATCAGGAGCGTGCAGGCCATACGGCCCATGCTCCCTCCAGATGGGGACCAGGCAGGCAAAAGACGGCACATACGCAAGTTGACACATACGCAAATTGCAGGTTATTGCAAGCGCGCATACGAGGAGAAGAAGCGGGAGCCACGCCAATGCTTGTGCATCCCTGTTGAGTGAGCCATGCTGGTTCGCCCTCATTGATCACACACAGGGACTTGGATCACAGCATCGCTCACATACCGCTATGCTCGCATGGCATGCAGCAGCACGACAGTACACGGTTTGACGGATCAGGGTCATGAAGGGGCATGGCCGCGCGGTGCGCGTTGTGCCGCGGAAGTCATGCTCAAGTGTTCAGATGTGTCAGCAACGGACGAGCGTACGCCTCACCTGCGCGGCCAGCCGAGGCTGATGCGCTGCGCGTCCGCCTGCAGGAAGCGGCGCCGCGGCGGGGACGATGCAGGCACATCCGGGCGCTGCCGCTGCAGCCGCGGCCGTGGCGGGACGCCTGGCTCAGAGACCCGCTCCTGTGCCGTGTGCTGCCGGCCCTGCAGCTGTGGCTGCTGGGAAGAAGCGGCAGGTATGGGGTGTTGAGGGGGAAGCTGCTGCGCACTGCTCCTGGCCGACGACGGCCGCCATGCTTCCGGTTTTGTTGTTGTTGTTGTCGTTGGCGGCGGTGGCGGTCGAAGCTTGAGGCCACGGTGGCTGGGTGCCCGGGGATACACGCTGCTGCGCTCCGGGTGGGGTGCACCTGCTGGAGCAAACATCGTGCAACACGTCAGGCGTCCACAATGTCAGCACTGCAACTGAATGGCGCTGATCAGGTAACATTCTTGTAACTGGCAAGGTACTCACCACAACGCCATCATCACTAAGCACAGGGCACAGGCCTCAGGCCACGCACACGTCCCAAACCGTGCCCGCACACTACGCCACGAGCAGTGACTGAAAACATGTAAGATACGTTGAAGCGCTCGGCCGTTCACCTGGCGACACGGTCAGCCTGCTGCTGGACACGCTGCGTTGAATGGGAGGTGCGGGGGGCGCGGCAGCAGGCGATGCCGCCTGGCGACCGCGCAAGCGCTCCGCGGACAAACTATGGGCAGGCCCCCCGCCCGTACCCGCCGCCGCACCCTCAGGCGTCCTGGACACGAGCCCTGCCTTTACGGCGTGGCTGGGACGTGCATCATCGTAGGCGTTCGCACCGGCCGCCTGGTCGGGGGTGCTGTGCTGGCCCAAGTACGAATGGCGCTTGGAGGTTCCGTGAGCGAGGCGGTACGAGGGCGCATCCGTGATGCTGCCGGCTGGGGAGCGGTTGGGCTCAACTGGCCCAACAGAGCCGCCTACCCCCCCGCTGCTGTACCGCTGACCCATATCATGCTGTTGCTGCTGCTGCTGCCGGCCATAGCTCGACTGCTGCTGTGCAGGGGCGCTTTGCCCAGCCCCTGGCACCGTGGCACAGCTGGCGGCAGCGTTCCGCATCGGCGACATCTCTGTTTGCGCCATTTCATACAACGGGTCCGGTACAAACAGCGGGTAGCCGCGACCGGGCGAGACGTCGCCGCCGCCCGCGACGGGCTCACCAGACTGCACAGCATCCTCGGCTGCCACCTGGACGACGGCTGTGCTGGAGGCGATCAGCACATCCAGCTGTCGGGGCGACTCGGGCAACGTGGGTCGAAGCGGTGACCCAGATCGTGATCCCGTACCGCCGTACCGCTGAGCGTACCGCGGATCAGCGTGTAGGTCTGCAACACGCTGCTCCATAGGCGGCGGGTAGAGAGGGATCGGGTAGTATGCAGTTCCCCCGGCAACAGCAGCGGGACGGACCGAAGATTGCATTATAGCACGCGATGGCGTATTCGGTGGGGAGGGTTGAGCGTGATAATCGTGCTTTGAAGGGCTGCCACGGTCCTGGTTCCAGTGCTGCTGCTGATCCCGCCGGTGGCGTCCAGACAGTGGCGATCCAAGCGTGGGTTCATGCTGACCATGATGGCCAACCTGCTGCTGCTGCCGCTGCTGCTGGTCCCAGTCACCCGGCATGTGCTGCTGCTCGTCCTGCTGCTGCGTCCGCTCAGGCCGTACGTGCAGCCACTGCCGCTGCTGCTGCCACCCAGGCCCTTCATCATCCCCGTCCGACGCGTTCATGTCCATGCGTACGCCCTGGGGATTAGCTGCTGCCATGACCCCTACGCCATGCATCGGCCCGGGGCCGGCATACGATGCGGTGTCGTGATCGGCCCCGTCAGCCATGCAGGAGTGTGGTGCATCAGCCGGCTTATCGGCAGATGCAGACGGGCCTGGCAGATCCTGTACTGCTTGCGCTGCGTTGAGGTACGCCTGGCGTACCGCCAGCACCTTGTCGTACCGCACCTGCTCCAGGCTCTGCATCCGTTTCATGGATTGGCACAACAGCAGCTCACTTTTGTGCTAAGTTTGCGCCAACAAAGCCAATGTGAGGTGGCTCTACTGACGCAAGAACCGCGCCTCGGTGACGAACTGCACACGTCCAACCACGAAGTGCATCCTGCGCTGCCTGAATGGCCAGCAAACCACGCAAACAGATCCTTGACTCTTGAATCTCAGCCAGGTACGGTGGTAGGACAACTTATGCATGAGGCGGGCACCAGCCGCACCTGGAGCAGAAAGTCCTTGTACTGCACGACCAGGCGGTACAGCCCTGGCACCTCCATGCTGCTATTCGCATCCTCCAGGTCCCCGGCAAACACGCCGCTGCCGTTGCCTCGGTTGCCGTGCCTGGCCTGTTGCTGCGCAATCAGCGTGTGCGTTGTGTGGGCCATGGTGAGAACCAGCACCGCCGAGTCACGCCGCACCTGCAACACACGCGCCACACCGGTCGCACGTGTCAGGCCACCCATGGCATGGCATGGGTGTTCGCCAACGTCACGTGGGGGCGTAGCGGCGTGAAGCCGCGGCGTTGATACATTCGGGATGCATTAGCCTTTCCGAGTGAGTGTGTGTCAGTGGCAGTGGTGGATGAGCCGGGGAGCCGTTGCTCAGCCAAGGCAGGGATCGCAACAAGGGGCGTTTCACGTTTCCCACGCACCTGCCATTCTTCCCGGCACCCCAGCCCCGCCGCCGACAGCAGCAAGACCCTTCTGGCTTGAGACTCGTCCAGCGAGGGACCCAGCACGCCGAGAAAGCCTCTCAGCAGCGCCATGGCGGCGAGGGAGCGCTGGTCCAGGGGCGAGGAAGAGACGCCCGCCGCGGCGCCACCGCCGCCGATCATCGCGAGCATTGACGCGAGCGCTGCGCGCGAGGCGGCGAGCAGCGCGTGGAGGTGGCGGTGCTCCGCGAACACGGCCAGCAGCGGCGCCAGCAGCGCCACCGCGGCGGGGCTGGCGCCGCGCTCGGGCGACCTGCGCACACACGGGGCAGCAGGGGGATGAGCGAGCGAGCGAGCGAGCGAGTGGGCAAGAATGGTTTCAGGGGGTTTACACAAGGGGTTCCGCTAAATCCGCGAATCCATGGGGGCTGTCGTGCTGACCAGGCATGCGCGCTTGAGAATTATTCAAGCTTGTGACGTTGCCTGCCACAATGACAACAGTCCTGCGGTTCGCATTCACTGGCATCGGAAACACGAAAATGCCGTGGCGCGAATGCAGAAATGGTATACATGTGCACGTGCCTGTCAGAGCGCGTCGCCACCACACCTGCACGCCACGCGCAGCAGTGGCATGAGCACGTAGTTGAGCAGCCACGAGCCGTCCGTCTGCTTGGACAGGCCCGTCCCTGGCCCGGCGCTTGCGTGCGCTCCAAGGCCGCTGTGACCGGACCGACGCACGTCGAGTTGCAAGTTGGTATCATCGTCCTCATCACTGATGCCAAGCGCCTGCAATGAAACAGTGTGGAACTAGCGTATTCGGCGTTCTGAAGGGGTAACGCACAGGCTGGCCCGATGTCGCTTGACCCCAACGCGAAACTTGAGGTCCAGCACTGAAAAAGTGCATAGCACGCATCAAGAGTACTTGGCAGCCCGGACGCACCTGAGCACGTGCCGCTGCTTCGTGTGAGCGCGCGATGGCGTGGCCCAGGTGTTGACCGAGCAGCGACAGCTCATCGAGGTTCGTTGAGTGGTGCTGCGCAACGCAACAACGAGGGACACACAACGTATGCAAGTTGTTTCATATGCGAAGTCACTGTGCAGCACATCAGCTACAACCTGGTTTTGAGTGCTGCTCCTGTTCGTGGTCGGGCACAAAACCCTGCATGCCGTGCGGAGCGCAGCCAGCGTGCATTGGGTGCGGCAGCCAAGCAGACCAGGCTATACCACTTGCCTGGCTTTGCAGATAGTGGACAAGGTTGGGCACCGCGGCCTGGACTGCTGTCGTGCTGAGCAAAGTGGCTGTGTGCATCGACAGCAGGTAACTCGTCAACACGAGACGATTATTTGCACCGGACCGAGAGCACTTGTCCAGTCCTGTCCAGGTGTCCAAGCAAGTTAAATATACGTCAGTTTGACTAAGTTCGCTATAGTCCAAGCCGGAATCGAGAAACTCTCTGGAAAGTCAGCAGCCTCGTTGACTGGACTCGCCCCCACCATTTAGCAGGTCTTTGAACACTGCCTGGACCTGCTGTTGCGTTGCAAGGCGCTCGATAAGGTGGCGAGCACTGTAGTTTCCTTGTGTCTCCAGGTCCTTGCTCTCCAAGCTCAAAACAAACCCGCGCAAGCGTGACCGCACGGTTGTGATGTCCATCGCCTGCTGCCCCCGAAGCAACCCACTGCATAACTATTTCACTTGCAGTGCGCTGTGCTGCGCTTTACTGCTGTGTCTTCCATGTGTGTGCACATTCGTGCCTGGCCAGGTTTGGGCTCACTCAGCGTGTCCAACGATACAAAGGCAGCGGGGCCAAAAACTAGTGGAAGCAGGCAGGTAGGAATCATAGCTGACCATCAACTGATTATGGTGTTGAAAGGAACTCGCTCCTGGGATGTTAGGATGTGGCACCTTGTCTCACCTGTGATTAAGAAGGGGCGTCAGACATGGTTTCGATGGTTCCGCCTAACCATCAAATCGCACAGAGTGGCCACCATAGCTGAGCAATCATAGTCATCTTATCCGGCACCAAGACTGGTTTTACATTACTTCTTCGGGAAAGGGGCAGCTTGCACACACACTTAATCGCAGCCCCAATACAACAAATTCGATGTCAGTCAAGGATGTCAGTTGGACACGGCCACTGCGAGCGCTTGCAAGCAACGATGCAACACAGGCGGCAACGCATCGTCAGCTGGAATGTCCGGTGCACGAAAAAAGAGAAGTGGCACTCTCCGCACGCGCGCGCAGAGCGGCGTCGGTACCATCTCTACCGTCCACACGGTAACACATGGTCCACGAAATGGGATCAGCGCATGGAGTGGCCCCCTCACAGAGCGCTCAACCACAGTGTCTGCCTTGTTGCATGCCCTTATTATCAACTTTATCACACGAGAGGAAGCGGTCCAACCAGAGCGGGATTCGGAGATGACGCACACTCGGCAAACGATCCGCAGCTAACTTATCCCAAGCCTGTACACGTGCCCTTTAGGGGAAGGAATCGGGTGTATGTAGCCCTGGATGAATGAAACGCAAAAGCCAAAAGGGGATCGGGGTGTACGTAACCCGCATTCGTTGGAACGATGATGCAGCGCTCCCAACGTGGCTATTGCGACATGATATCACACGTTACCTGTATGGTATATGCATGCAGTGAAAGCAAGCCAGGCAGAAGCTGTGCAAGTCATGCGAGCGAGGTGGCTACGAATTTACGAAGCGGGTGGTGGCTTGGTTATGTAACGAGCGTTTTAGCGCAGTGTTGCGCACGCGGAACTGCACGCAAAGCAAAGGATCATGCAAATACGATAGCAGAGCAGCGCGTTATTAGTCAGTGCACATTACCGAGCGCACGGCTGTCCATTATGGAGGCAATGTCAAACTGAACTCACAGGCCAGACCTACAACAAGCGTTAAGAACTGTTGTGCGAACCGTCAATCACTACACAGTACGAGCAACTGTTACTCGGCCTATTGGATTATTTTGCGTAGGTAAGTCGTCATCTCGCCCTTGCCCTTGGCGGTGATGACGCCGCGACACTCCCACTCATCCTCCCGCCGCGCAGGGTCCAGCAACGCATACGTCGCCTCGCTGCAGTGGATGCGGCCTGGCAGGCCCGTGCTCTCCATGCGGCTGGCGGTGTTGACGGTGTCGCCAAACAGGCAGTAACGCGACCGCACACTGCCCACCACGCCACTCATGACGGGACCGCTGTGCAGGCCAACGCGGATGCGGAGCATCTGCCTGCCAGCAGGTGAACTCGCTGCCATGTTTGAGTCTCCAACGCCGCTGCTGCTGCTCCGACCGCTCATGCTACGCCAGCCACTGCTGCTGGCGCGGTCACCGCTGCCGTCTCCAGTAATCCTTCCGCCATCCGTTGCGGGAATCGGCACCTATACAATGAACCCAAAGGGCACCAGAATTTCCACAAATTTGACCTGTTTGAATTGTTGAAAGCATGAATGCATGATCCTATACACCCACCACTAGACACCATCGGCTCCAGCACACTCACTCAAGTTGTCCTTTGACACCGCAGCATGTGGAGCATCTACCAGGATACCATACTACGAAATCTACACAATTGAAGTACCCCTAAAGCAGGCTGTACTTCAATTGCACTTCAATGTACTTCATGTATTTGCTCCGCTCCCGCTCTCACCTTTGCGGCCTCCCGCTGCAGCACCACCGCGAAATCCGCCATGGTCTGCGCGTGATGTGGGTCATCATGCAGCAGGCCGGTGGCGGCCATGTAGCAGTCCCCGATGGTCTCCACCTTGTACACCGGCATGCGCGCACACGCGGCGTCAAAGCGGATGTACAGCGCGTTCAGCATGGACATCACGCCCACGGGCTCAACCTGCGCGTCAGGAGCAGCAGCAATGGCCTCATATTAGAAACATTTCATCGAAGTCACACACGCATCACGGATGGTCGGGGCGCCACGTTGCTCCGGGCCTGCATGTGTCCTGGCAGGCAATCCCACGCCCCTGTATGGCCGATGTTTTTGCAGGTGACTTGGGTGGGACCTGCCCTGGAGCGTTTGGGCAGGGGCCGCAGTGTTGCTTGTGGGTCTGCCAACGCGACTCTGTTGTGCATCTTCAGGGCCAACATAAAGATACACAACAGAGTGGCGCAGGCAGACCCACAAGGAACACCGCGGCCCCGGGCAAAGGCTCATATTCAGCCTTGTGTGATGGTGCATATCCATCTTTGCACTCAGAAGTGGCGCACAAGGCTGCAGATGGCTTGGCACAAGAAACGGCCGTACGCCAACAACCCAACACTCACTCTACGCATGACCCTGTCACAAGAGCAAACAATGTACAAACGTTAACAGACAAACACAGCAGGTAGCTCACCCGATTGCAAATGTCGGTGAAGCCCACAATGTCGCAGAACAGCACCGTCACGCAGCCGTGGCGCATCGCTACGGGAGGCAGCTGCAACGTCGCAGCAAGCATGCCGCTGCTTGCGGCGGGCAGCAGCGGCGGCGGCCACCCCCCGGCCGTGCCGCCGCCACGCGCTGCCTCTGCTGCAGCAGCTGTCTCCGCACCCCCACGGCCAAGCGCTGTGCCAGCCAGACGCACATCACCTGGGTTATTGTTACTGCTTGCGAGCTCATGAGTCGAGCTTCTAGTATCGTTTTCCGCAGCTCCCTCATTGCTGTGGTCCGAATCGGTGTGTTCAGGTGGCATCGCAAACACTGTCCGCGAAGCCAGACCGTCCAGAGGGGTCTGCAACACTGGCAGGGCGCGCTCCATAGCGTTGCGCAGCAAGGCTGGTTGTTGCATTTTCGCTTCTACAGTGGCTTCAGCGCCACCCGCACTGACCGCACTGCGGCTTACAGCTTCTGTGCCGCTGCCAAAGGCTGCCGATGCTGCAGCGAACTCCATGCTGTCCCCGTGCCCTGCCGATCCAGCAGGCTCATCAGGCATGGCTGGCTGATCGCTGTAGTTCAAGGGGGCGCTGACGTCAGCGACTCCGATCTGGGTCAAGGAGGCAGCGCGGCGCGAAGCAGCAGCACGGCCAACAGGCGCCCTGCCAGTGGTGGCTGAAGGCGCTCCGACCCCGGCGTCCCCGAACACCCCGCTGACAGTCAACGAGCGCGAGCGCTGCCTGAACGACGAAATGCCCCACCAATCGCCCCGCGGCGTCGCAAGCGAAGCGCGCTCATATGACCCAAATGGGCTAACCGCCTCCGCCGCAGGGGAGGGCAAGGCCCGCCCAAACGAGCCTTGCCTCTGCTGCTGCTGCCGCTGCGTGGCTGCAGACGGATGCGAAGATGGCGTGAAGCCCCGGCCGGCTGGGGCGCTGACAGCGTCGCCGCTGCTGGCGTTGCTCAGTCCCGCATGGTCGCTGCCGTCATCCGTGCGGCGCTTGCGGTGCTGCATTCGGGCAAACCACCGAATCGTGAGCGCACCGTTAGCTCAAGACCGCAATGGATAAAATGGATAAACAATTATGATCACTCCAGCAACTGAGCTGCAACTGAGCTGCATAGCTATACACAGTTGAACTGCAGACACAGTTTGTTTTGTGGTTGTGGGCGAAAGGCCAGCGGACATGCAGGTCATGTACTCATGTGGCTGCCTACCTTACTGCAAGTTTGGTGCAATGGCCAAGCCTGGTGCGATGGCCAAGTCTGGTGCCACAGTCAAGTCTGATTCGTGCCTCCACACTTCAGTACATCCACCCATCCATGCGCGCACGCAAATTTCGCTGCTTCCTGCCAACACGCCTGACTCACCTCCAGCAGCATGCTGGCTACCGCTTGTGGCAGCAGGTCATGCAGCAGGCCCTGAGCGGCAACCAGCTGGCCCAATAGCACGTCTGCCACTTCGCTGGGCTCGACAGAGCCCAACAAATACGCCGCTGCAATGCTGACATACCTGCCGAGCACACACAGCGAATACAGTTAGTTACTGGGTGCAGTACAAGTCCAAAGGCAACCTGCATGCCACGGTGCTTCATGAATGCACGTGAGGCTCACACCTGACCTGCCTGCTGCAATCATATTGCCTGGTTGTAGTTTTGAGTGCCGCATACATGCGCCGCTTCCGATGTGCAGTGCACGCAAAACCACCAGCCCTGCGAAGCTGTTGATGTACAGTAAATCAATCCTACACTAACCATGCACAGGTTGCGGCCATGCATGCCATGCGGATAGCAGATGCGAGTCACGGCCACCTTTGACATCCATCACAATCGAAAGCTTCATCATCACTGCAAAGCAATCACTAGGGCAAAGCAATCCCTGGCATGGTAGCGCATCACTCACCACATCTCGGGACGAGCGTCCTGTGCGGCTGTGCCCTTGATGAGGTTGAAAAGGTTGGCAGACAGCTGCCACAGCACCACCGGCAAGCACACAAGGACGAGCGCCTTCTTGTTGTGGCGTAGCGCGTGGCCGCCTGCCGACACGTTGGACCCCCTGACAGCCTGCTCAATGTCCAGGCCGATGCGACACACTCTGTACAGCAGCCAGCGCCAGGGGTTGCTGAAGAGGCTCTCAGCGTCGTGCAGGACCCAGTACGCTTCGGTCGCGTTGGACGAAGCCGAATCCATTGTGGCTATGTACACGGTGACTGCAACGCACGCCAGGACCGTCGCACGCGCCCCATATTGCAGCGGCCCTGGGCATCCAGTGCTGCTGCTGCTGCCTACAGCAGCCTTGCTGCACTGCAGTGCGCAGGCCGTGCAGTAGTCTGCAGCAATGACGATCGGTATGGAGGACAGGCTGAAAATCGCCACAGACCAGCGCGGCGCATTCAGGAAGGACAGGGCCAGCTGGAACTGCACGCAATGGCATATATGAGGTCGCGCAGGCCAACAAGCACACAGTTGTTAGCAACATGTACATCAGACCACAGCCCTCTTACTTGCGCTACACCAGCCGTGGGATTGTGGCGTGCAGCAGGTTGGCAACGCAGTACAAGCTCAGGAAAACAGTGACATTCGTTGGTGCACCCCTAGCAACGTTCTGAATTATTGAGTGCCAACCAACATAAAGCGAACACGAGCTAGGGCACGAGGTGGCACACGGATCAAAGCCACCTGGCCAAATGACCAAGATAGCAAGTCATAGTATCAAAGTAACACACGCATGCTATGTACAGACATTGCAAGGGTGCTTGCGCTCGTTGTTTTGCGTTGGGCTGTTTAAGATATGCAGGCACGCGGAACCTTCCTGCACAGTTGAACGTTAGTTGCAGCCACTGAAGAAACCTACACACGCTCTGCAGAAAAATGCTATGGGTTCAGGTTACTGCCTCTCAGGCGCAGAGTGTGCCGCTCAGCAAGTGAACCCACATCCGCATCCACGGAGCGGTAGAACTCACCGCAACAACGAGGATCGGCCAGAACTCCTGCCTCAGATGAGGCTCGCCTTCCATCGGGTAGAATTGCGTCAGCACAAGGTGCGGGAAGGCGACCAGACCGATGGCCAAAGTGACGTGTACACTGGTCAGCGGGTGTGGTTTTTGTACAGCGCGGACGGCTTGAAGGGCTGTCAAGGCAAAGTAGAGCATGCTGGAGCACCCAGCGACCACCAATAAGTCCAGCAGGTAAACTCTGCGAGGGCCTGTCCATAGCTGCTGTCCACGCTCAACTGCAACAGCGATTACTGCAGCCGCAGCAGCTGAGAAGTACAGCAAGTGTTTCAGGGCTGAGTAGCGCCCCAAGGGGAGGTTAAGAGGAGAGGCGGCCATTCCCAAAGCACTAGCTCCTGCCTAGGTGTCAGAGCTGACAGATTTGCAGCGTCATGGCCGTTGACACTGTTGCAGAGAGAGCCAGACGCATACACCCTTTTGTCTCACAAAACAGGCCGTATGACAGTCAACGCCTGAACATTCTGGGAGAAGCCTTATACAATGTTCCATACTTTTTAAAAATCTGGTATGTAGATGATGCGCAGGCCTGTTGGTCATATGTACACATGTCGACGCTCGTGCACGACGCGATCACACTCCGGCACATGTAATCTCAGTTAGTCCTGAAGCATCCACCTGTGGAGTGCTGCTGCGTTCACTGCAGCTAGCCGTCGCCAGGCCGTATGAGAGCCTAGCACAGCGCGCCGGTGTGAACGCGCAACGCCCGACTTAGTCTATCTACTGGCTACTACCAATATGCCTGCTTTCATGCCAGGGCTTGTGTGGAGGGGCTATCAGCATTCACTTTCATGCATGTGGCAATGTGCATGTAATGTATTGCATCAGCAGTCCAACGGAGCGCATTCCGGCCGAACTGGTACATCGCTCAATGCTATGGAGCACGTTAGGGGAAGTCTTCATAAGATTGCTGCGAATAATGTGCATCCCTCCTGCTTGAAATTGCAGCCCGGTAGGGTGATGTCGATACTGAACGCACCGTACATCCGGTTTGACGCCGCATGCGCGCGCATGCCGGTGTACAAGGTGGAAAGCATCGGGGACTGCTACATGGCTGCCACCGGCCTGCTGCATGACAAGTACGTCCCACTGCATGATGACCCACATCACGTGCAGGACGGGGCGGCTGAGGCGGATTTCGCTGTGGTGCTGCAGAGGGAGGCCGCAAAGGTGAGAGGGCGGGGGGGGCAACAGCGCGCTTGCACCGCACAGGAGTGAACGCACGTTGCCAGTTCACTGCTTGCTCTTCCCTCCCTGACCGTATGTGCTGCGTCCACACTCAGCCGCGATCCAACCCAACTGACCCACACGGTGTGCGTGGCCGAATTGGCCTGGTGGCCTTGAGCCGGTGGGCACTCGACTGCATGCATTCTGGGATGGGCATCGAGCCTTAACACACGATGCCGTATCAACTCCCCGTAAAGGCTTGCTGTGCTTTACTGCATCACAGCTGAGATCGCGTTGTTCTTGGCCATTTATGTTTTACACAAACCGTTTTGCAACCGCGGTGTATATAGTTGCCGGCACGTTATTGCACGCACCTCGAGCCAGCACGCGCAGTGGTTTCCCAGTCATGCAGCCGCCCATCTTTAGCTGAGTGCTTTGTCTGGCGGGAATGCAAACACCCTCACTACGCCTGCCCCTTGGGCAGTACTCTGCGCTCAAGTATGCGCTTTACTTTTCCGCATCGCTGGTTGCGGTGCTGGGAGCCACGCTGGAGCGCGTGAAGCAGCTGGTGCAAGGCCCTCTGAAGTTTGTACCGACAGACGTGTTACTCGTCCTGGGCAGCGTGTCCATGCTCTACTTCACGGTTGTCGCCCTGAATGAGGTCCGCGGCCTGCAGCGGGCGCCTGCTTTGACACCGGTGCACGTCACCCTGGTATTCACGGTTGTGGCGCTTCCGCACCTGGCTTTAGTGCAGTTTTTCCCAGTAGACGGGCACCCTGAGCCACGTCTGGAGTTCTGCCCTTTTCTTATTGTTCTGGTGAGCTGAATGCCAATACGCTGCACTGCGCTGTCTGCTGCAAACTGCAACCGCGTCTTTGGGTCACGCGAAAGCTATAATACCAGCCTGCTTACGAGGCTGTGCAACAGGCATGGGGTGACTGAGCACGGTGACCGTTCAGTGTTGAGTCTTCCCGACACACTTCACTGTCAGACTGGATTATGGATGGTCTTAACCAGTGCCTGGCCTTTTCGCATTCGTGCCCCCTGGGACATGAACCTGAAGCGTGCTAAGCATCCTGCTTGAGCGCAACTGCCAACCACACTAGCTCAGATGGTTGGGACCTGTGCAGTTGGCTACTTGCTTGCTGCATCTTGATAATCTTGATAGTCACTGTCCAGCCATGCGGCCCCAGGGCCCAGGGTGTTGGTCCGATGATAGCAGCAGGCTGGAAACGTCGCAGGGAGTAGGCCCGCTCCGGGCCCTCCGCTTTTCGTAGGTTCACTCTTGTTGTGTGCCCCTTGTCAGAGGATCGCCCCCCGCCCGTGCATCCCTTGACCCACCCTGACCTGGTCTGGACCACAAACTTCTGCTTAATCTGCTCGCAGTTCCAGCTGTGTCTCCCCTTCCTGAACTCACCACGCTGGGCGCTCGCACTCTTCACGCTCGCCACCACGCCTGTCGTCATCATTGCCGACTACGTCACAGCCTGCCTGGTGTCGCAGCAGGCCCGTTCCAACAGCAGCAGCAGCAGCACTACCAGTGGGGGTAGTAACGCCTATCACGGGGGGGCCTGTGCCAGCGGGTATGGCGGAGGCGGAGGGTGCGGTTGGTGCGATAGCTGCCCTGGGCTACTGCAGTACGCGCCGCGCGCCGCGGTGCTGATGTGCATCGCCGCAACCCTCTATATCGCGGTCATGGACGCCCCAGCGCTGCCCTCTGACCCCGTATGGGTGCTACATGACGCCGCCAGCTTCACCAGCAGCCCCTGGCGCTGGCTGCTCTTCCGCGCGTGCCGGCTCGGGCTGGCGATTGAGCACGCCGTGCGGGGCTCAAACCTGCCTGGAGACACGCGCGCGGGTGCGGCGGCCGGCGCAGCCGCGCTCGTGCGCGGCAAGAAGGCGCTGGTGCTGGTGTGCCTGCCGGTGGTGCTGTGGCAGCTGTCGTTCAACCTGCTGAGCCTCATCAAGGGAACAGCGGTACAGGACGCACGGCCAGAGATGTGGTACGTGCAATCGTGGTGCATTTTACCATTTTTACAGCAATACATCTGTACAACACGTCATGCCGCAGCTGCTGCGCTAGTTGCCGATCTGGGTCATGACTCGTGACTCTTCCTCGATGGGTCCTCCTCCTGGGTCATTGCCCATTTGCATTGAACCTTCACGTTTGACGTTATACAGTCTGTGGGGTGACCGGCGTCTGCTCCTGCTTCATGCAATCATGCATGCTGCGCTGTTATGTACCACTCCTGCAGGTATGTGAGCATCGCCGCTGCGTATCTGTTGGGAGGCGTGGAGCTTGGAGAGGTCGCGGATGTGTTGAAGGGCCAGCTGGTTGCCGCTCAGGGCCTGCTGCATGACCTGCTGCCACAAGCGGTGGCCAGCATGCTGCTGGAGGTGAGCGATATGTGATGGGCGTAGCGGTACGCATGCCAACGAATTGTAGCCATGCGGCTGCGGCGCTTGTGTGATCACTGCCACTCATGGCGGCGATGCCAATTGCGTTCCGACGGGAATCCGTGTTGCGACATGCCAGCTGGGCCATGCGTTGTGTGACACACATTCCATTCTCC
>BDDA01000450.1:82042-96635 GCA_001662385.1 Chlamydomonas asymmetrica | reverse complement strand
GCGCTTCGACATATACCTGGACTTTTCTTTGGCTTCCAAGGCCTGTTGGTGCTGCCCAGAGAGCTTGTGGCAGTCCCTGTTCCCAGTTCTTCCTGATGCTTGCTCGCATCAATCACGCAGCTGATGTCGCACCGGTTGCGCTTGCACGTCGACACACGGATACCGTCCGAGTTCAGGATTGGCTTGCAAGCTCCTATCCAGCTATTGTATTTGTCTTTATAAGCTCAGGAAGCTCGTCTGGGGCATACTCCTTGTTTTGGCATGGTTGATGGCCGCGTTTGGGCTCAGCAGCGCCCGTGCGACCTTTGACTTGGAACTTGTTGTACACAACAAAACAACTCAAAACAGCAGCCAGCAGCAAAGTAAACACAAAATAATCCACGAATAGCTTTATGGCAGGCCCAGTCCTGCGCTGGGATGAGAGTTTTGGGATCGGCCTATATGGTTGGGCCTATACTGTACCGCGCAACTATACCCTACAATAACCATATAATACCCTATACCCTATAATACCCTAGTGATATGGCTGCCGCTCCTTACGTATATGTGTGCTCCCCATCAACCTTGGCCGTTGCAGTCGGACATCGTGGCCCAGGGCTACGGCTCGCTGGGCCTGATGACCAGTGTGCTCGTCACGCCCGACGGCAAGACAGTGGAGGCGGAGGCGGCGCACGGTGAGCAGCAGCAGCAGCAACGTGCCACGTAGAATATATTAGGCTGTATGTAGGCTTTTTGGAAGGTGATTACGTACGTGTCTGTTTGACGGGTCTCGGAGTATTCCTCTGGTGCTCCCGCCCCCGCGCTTCCGCCACTGGCACCTAACGCATATGTCGGTTGACATCATAACGGCACACATGCGAATCCCTCTGCCTGGGTCGTGTGTAAGGACGAGCGGAGGAAACGCGAGCACGTGGCTGCCGGTGTGCATGTCAGCATGTGTGTGACGAGCGTGCGTGGAGATTGTGCTTGTGCTTTGATGCGGCGATGTGCGCGGGTGTGCAGGCACGGTGACGCGCCACTGGCGTGAGTACCAGAAGGGCAAGCCCACCTCCACCAACCCGGTGGCGTCCATCTTCGCCTGGACGCGCGGCCTGGCCTTCCGCGGCCGCCTGGACGGCAACCAGGAGTTGATCAAGTGGTGCAACGTGAGTGCCACACAGCCCAATGAATCACCAGGCAATCAATTGCAGGGCATCAAGCCCTGAACCCTGCCTGGTAGCGTGTTCAGTGCGCCGACATTCTTGCGTTCGCAAAAATGCGTCATCCCAGCTGCGTGTTTGCTGATGGACGGATGGCGGAATGTGTGTGAGTGTGTGTGTGTGCATCACCATGTCCTTCCCCCCCCCCCAGGACCTTGAGGCCGCTGTGGTGGAGACCATTGAGGCCGGCCACATGACCAAGGACCTCGCCATCTGCGTGTACAACACCACCAAGGTGAGCCCGCGCCGGCGTACAGCACAGCGCAATGCGCACCCCAAAACACGCTGCCCAGCCTTGTTTACAACCCTGCACTGAAGCGCATTGCACCACAGCAGTCCTGTTTCATCAAGCATGGCTTTGGCAATGCATGCACGGTGCAGCCTCTGGTACATCCCACAAGAAGCTCCCAGGCCCCTGGATGCATGTTGAGATCTAGCAATCTCGAATACGCACAACATCGCGTGTGTTCCGCTGCTGTGGTGGTGCGCAGGTCACGCCCGACCAGTACCTCAACACGGAGCCCTTTATCGATGCCATCGTCGCGACCTTTGCCGCCAAGCGCAAGGCCGGCGCCGCCACCGCCAAGTGAGCATCCCCACCATCCGCCACAGCCCGCCACGGCACAATCCCTTTGTGTGCACTGGCAAGCACCCGCGCACTAGGGTTGCCGACTGACGCTGGCAACAACGCACTGACACGCTGCCCCGATCACACGGCAACCGATGTGTGGAAGTTGTTGGCAGCGATTGCAGTGGCTGTCCGTGTATGCAAGGTCACCGAACACAACAGTACCTGCCCGCATCCACGCAGCGTGTCCATGCAGCGCGCCCATATGTGCAGCTGTTTCCCTCTGGCACCGGCTGCGGCACCCATCCTCTGCGGCCCGCTTTATTAGTGGCCATGCGCAACCCGCTGCCCGTTGCTGCCAGCTCTTGTGGTGCCGGACTGCGTGAGCAGTAGTTATGGGCGTGCTGCCGGTGCTTTTGCGATAAGGGGCTGTTGGTTTTGCTTGTTGTTGCGTGCTACCGTCCTGACGTGGGGTTATGGCCAATAGAGCATTTCTTCAATGCGTTGCGCGCCTAAGGACGTGGTGGGATGCCCGCTCCCTGCGCGCCAATTCTTTTGCATGCCACCGTGTGACGGCGAAGCCGACTTGGACGCGCTTGAATCGCCTGAGCGGTGATGATGCATGCTTTCTTTGTATGCTTTACCTGTCGGACAGGAAAACGATTTTGTAGGTGTTGTGTGCTGTGCTATTGCTAGGACCCCTCGAGCCAGTTTCTAGCAGGCGTCAGTTGCCGTGCGCTTGCACCCTATTGCGCAAGCGCTGCGCAACGCACTGCCTGCCATGACTGCCAAGCTCTTGCCAGCATTTAACGCCTGTGCCATCCATAAGCCATTCACAATCAGGTGTTGTGGCGCCAGCAAGGGCCAGCTTATCCTGGGTTGTATGACCTCGTTTTGTCTGTGCTCCAGGCACACAGATGTCTCAGTTTGAACGCTTTGAACATCCTGATGCATGACGCACAGCATTCGAGCCTGTGCTGTGCTGTTCTTTAGCCGGGTATCTCCCGAAAGTTGCCCACTAGGCACTGCACACAACCCATCCATGTCAGTGTAATGCGCTGGCTTCTGCCTGCCTCACCACCGGAACATGGTCAAGTGCCAGCAGCAGTTCCCAAATACGCTGTCACCTTCAGCTGGCGCCATCAAGCTTGTTAGTAAGGGTGTGGACCGGGCCTTGCCTGCTGCCCCCTGCCCTGCAACCTGCAGGCTATGAAGTATGAGTCCAGGAAGGGCTAATCAACACCCGCAGTGCCAGGGACGGGACGCAGCTGCAGTGGTGCTTCCAGCAGGGTTGAGGTTGGCCTGCAGGCGCTTCCAGCTGCAGCCTCAAGCGGAGGGAGCTCCCAGTGAGCACTCACCGAGTCACCGTACAGGGAGGGTTCAGCTACGTGGCCCGGGCAGTTGGGCATCATGCCTAGCGGCAGCCGCAGCCACAACGTATTCCGGTTGCTGACGCTATCGTCACAGGTTGTACTGCAGCTGCACCTGACAGGAGGCGCTGTGGGCAGGGGCTGCCCTCGCATGTTGCCTGAGCTAGGGGATGCGCAGTGGTGCACGCTTGCCTCGGTGATGAATCAGGATCAGGTTTTGCATTGTTGCTGCGGGGTTGGCGTTGTTGTTGTACAGTTGGGATCAGCCAGCTTGGTTTGTTAGTGGTTGTCGGTGTGCAACAAGCAGCAGTACCGCACGCCTCAGCGGGGGCACCTGTTACACACACGGTCGCAAGCCGGAGCTTATCGCATGTGCTTTTCTAGGACGTTTGTCAGGGTGGTTTTGAGGGGATTCCACAACCTGGAATCACAAGTTTGCCCTGCATCCTGGCAAATTTCTGCCGTTGGCTCCCCGCCTTAAGTACGCGCCTGTCCACACCTACCCTCTCAATGCATAATCACGCACTTTGGTCGAGCAGGTGATTACGCATGCATGATCAACCAACGACGACCGGGTTTGTGGCCGTGCACCCACTTATTTTGGCTGCAGTGTGCTGCGGCTTGGTAGCTCCACCTGTGTATGTTTGCCTCTGTGTTTCGCATTGTGATTGTGTTGCTGGTTGTTTTGTCCATGTGAAATTTCCGTCTGCATGTTACACATGCCGCATGGTGGAGGAAGTTGTCTCCGGTTGCAACCTGTTTGAATCCAATGTGTTTAGACGAGTGCACCTGTACCGTGTTGCCTGTTGCTCATTTGCGTGCGAGCTGACCTGCCACGCGTCATGCCTGTGCACTCCTACCAACATTTAGGTGGGGCATTCCTTCCTCTCAACCGCATCAACAACAGCATCATGGTCGGGGACTCGGGTTACTCACATGGCAGTGGAATCTCTGTGCTGTGCGATCTGTCCGCGTACCCTGTGCACCAGTGCTGCAGGCGGCTGAAAATTGAAGCGTCACCATTATGCAGCCGTGTGCGTGCGGTGCTCTGTTGCGTGCTTGGCTGCTAAGTCAGGGGCGACAGGGGCGAGCAGCCAGCGACATTCTGTGCCGCCTTCCTGACTCCATGCAGGCATGTCAGCACGGCGGGAGTGAGCCATTCGGGACGCCGCAAACATCAATCAATCAAATAGCGTGAAGAGCAGATGCGGATGGCTTCATAACGGGTGCATATCATCATACAGCCTCAAGGGATGCAATCAGGTTGTTGGTGTTTCTGTCCGTAACTCGCGAGCGGGCCCTGCTACGCGCACTATGGCGTTCGTGCAGGATATTGTAGTAGGTGCACTGAGCAACGGCGTGAACGCCAGCACCCTAGTGGCACTCAACTTAGTCCTCGGCTTGACTCTTGGCTCCTTAGCACTTTTGTTTTACAGCTCTCTCAGCAAGAACCCAGAGCTCGTGCCACACGTCGCTGTCTTGATATTCTTGGCAATAGGTTTGACGGCGTCCATCAACTGGCTTGTCCTCTCTGTTGGCCTGGTGGATCCGAAAGACCAGAAAGTCCTTGGTGCGACGGACAGCGAACCCAGCAGCCAGGAGAAGGAGAAGGAGGACGAGGACGAGGCACCAGCAAGCGCCAAGCAGCGCTTGAAGCGGGCGTAACTCGCCCTGCTGACGGCGTATAGTAGAGACTGAACACTGGAACACTGCGCGTACCATGGTTACAAGCCGTTGCATTGCCCCTGCCCCTGGCAGTAGGGCCGTCAGTCGGTCGACGCAACGACGCCTGCCGCAACAGCTGAGCGTGAGGGCAAGCCGTGTGCGTGGCAGTGGCCGTGGGGACAGTGAAGTGGAATGCATAGGATCTCTTGTTATTCAGGACGCCCCAGGTGAGCTGCGTATGCCTACCTGATGGCTGTGCATGCCAGCCTCAACCTGAAAGGCGTGGGCCGCTTTGTTAATCCCACCTTTGAATGACGGACAGCCACCCTTGTCAGCCACTTGCAACTACATTCCTCCTTTGCAGGAAAGGGCAAGGGCCTGTTTGCGAATTGCAACGTAAGCGCTGGTGAGCGCTTATTCGCTGTTTCACAGCCGCTCGCTCTGGTGCAGACACCAGCTGAACAGCCGCCTCCAACGGACGCACAGCTGCTGGCTCAGCTGCAACAGGTGCTTCCTGGCGCGTCTGTCTCTTGGCGTACAGCTCTGCTGAGTCTGCAAGCAGGGCCAGCAGGGCGCGGGCCTGCAGACACGCAGGATGATGCCCTGCTTGCACAGATAGTTAAACGCAGCGCACTGCGATTGCCCAGCTCAGGTGAGGGCTGCTGCAAACTTACGCAGCACTTGTATGCATGCCTTGCGTCAAGCAACAGCCTGTGACATACACCGACAAGCTGCACCCGCCATCCACAGTCAGGCACGCACTTGCATGCCAACTGAGGAGTGCGGTTCTGAGCTGTACTGTGCAGACGTGCTCCTGGCCAGCATGCAAGGCGCGCCACGCAACGCAACACTGGGGCTGTGGCGGGACGCTGCGCTGCTCAACCACTCCTGCAGCCCCAATGCTGTGTTGCTGCTGCAGCGCGACGCGCTTCACGCCAGGGCGACCATGCAGTTCACGGCAGGAGAGGAGGTCTGCATAAGCTACGCTGGTGGGTGCTTCAGCACTGCTGCCATCACTCAGCTTTGCCCTTGAGCATCCGAAGCATAACCTCGTCGTCACAATATGCATGCAATTTGCAATGCAATTTTACTGGTTGCACTTCCGTTCGGCCCCATAAAGGGGAGTCGTTTGGGGGAGGCTTTTGAATGGGCATGTGCGGCCTTGACCTGGACCCAGTGTGTGTGAGCACGGTGCCACTGGTGTGCATGCAATGCAGGCACGCGTATGAGCAGGCGGTTGAGAACGCGCATGCTATCTCCACGCTGGCTTTTGCTGCAGGTCCGCTGGCGCTGGCGCCGCTGCCCATGAGGCAGGCGCTGCTGCAACGTGACTTCGGCTTCCGCTGCGCTTGCACGCGCTGCAGCACAGAGGCCAAGATACCCAAGGACGCCGCACAGCTGTGGGGCGACATGTTCCAGCTGGTGGTGACGCAGCTGCAGCCCCGCTTGCGAGCAGCGGCCGCCGCTGCAGGCGCTGCCACTGCAGGCGCAACCAGCGGCCAGGGTGGCGCAAGCGGCAGTGCCAGTGGGAACAGCAGCAGCGGCACGAAAGCCCGCAAGGGGAAGGCGCGCAGCGGAGGGGACCGCGTGGTCAAGGATGTGTGTGCAGGGCGAGGCGCAGAGGCTGAGACACGCGCAGCGGCAGGAGCGGCGGCGCCAGCGGAGGTGCGGCAGGTGCTACGCGAGCTGCAGCAGCTGGATGCAGTGCAGAAGCAGGTGTTATCACAGCTTCAGCTGACGGCACAGGTGGGTGCCCTGCTGTACCGTGTGCTGTGCGCCGCGCAGCTGTGCGTGCAGTACAACTGCCTGCTGGCTGCTTTGCGCCATACCGCATGCCGGCATCCTTTGCAGTTTGCACCACTGAAAAATCATGCTGTGAAGAGCGGCTGCGTTGCCTCAGGGCGTTCAGAAGTGTGTTGGTGGTGCACTGGCGCAGGAGCGCGTGTGGCTGCAAGCCTCGCTGTATGTGGTGTACGAGAACGCCGGCAGAGCGGCGCTGACCGCTGGGCTACAGGAGGAGTTCATGGCACACCTGTCGACCTGCCTAGACCTGGTAGCGTCAGTCAACGCCGGCTCTGACCAGCACGTTCAAACAGCGGCAAGGTAAGGCTGAAAACCCGTTCACCGTGCTTTGCGAAACGCTGTGTCTATACGTGCCACTGGTGCAGGTTCGTCTGGCGCGTGCACCTGACAAGAACAACTCTGGCGCGCTTGTTTTACTGCCTGTGGCAGGTTTGTGGCCGAGTCGCGCAAGCAAGGCGTCGGCGCAGAAGACGCTGCGGAGCTGCGCTTGCGCCAGGCTGTGTTGGCGCGGTATGGGTCGGACCGTGACCCCCAGGAGCTGACAGCGCTGCAGGCCGCAGCCGTCGAGCTCTTACCCACCAAGGCTGTTTAGGGGGCTCGCTGTACATCTGATGTGCTGGGGCGCAGGGCTTGAATGCTGTGACACCCCCTCTAACTTGAGCCCAACGCGCACAAGGGGGCCACTGCCAGCCCACCAGAAGCTCACCAGAAGCTTGAACTGATGCCCTTGCAACTGAATCGCCTTGCAGCCATCGAAACAGGTGCATGCATGGCTGTGCAGTTCTTCGGACAGTGCTTCCAAACTTCTGATAGCCACCGCAAAGGCAGCAACTCACACAGAATCCCTGGGTCTACTATAGTGGTCTACTATGCTCTGGGGCAATGCGGGCGGAGCGACATTCCTTTGCCTTCATCTGTGTACACCAGCGTTGTGCACATGCACTGAGCATAACTCACTCATGTGCACTTGGTGAACAGTGCAGTATCTGTACACCACTGCTGCCTCAAGTAGTGTGGATGACGACTGCATGGGTTTCAAGCAATAATAAACTAATAAGGAGATCCTATCCATCCTCCCATCTTTCCTGACACAGCTGCATGCAGATGCAGCTGGGTCTCAGCGGTATGACTTGCTCAGGTTTGGAAGTTTGTTGGTGGCACGCAGTGTCGGGGCAAGGACGAGGAGCACGTACAGCATTTGCATTACCAGCCAGTATCGGATTGTCGTGGCAGAAACTCGTGCGCATTCGGCAATTGGTGACGCCGTGACTCCGCAGCATTTGCATTCCAGCACCAGCCAAGATACCGCACCAGCCCTACCGTGCAGACTACAGGAAATGGTCAGAGCCAAGACGCAACGGAAGCTCCGTCAAATGCTGGAGAAAGAGGATTGTAAGAGTCAAGGTCGCTTGCATGCATGCCTGAACACACTGTGCTGGTACCGCGCAGTTCAAGATGAGTTGATCGGGCACTCACTCCGGTTGGAGGTGTAGGTTCACGGGGTACGGTATGTCAACTTTACGGTACTCTTAAGCGCATGTGGTTAGTATGGCAGAATGCATGACTGAAAAGAGAAACAATGCCATCTCGGGGGCAAGGCGTAACCCTCGCGCGCCGGCGCGCACGATGGAATCAGTAAGATAGCTCAGGGTCTGAGCTTCCGGTATCTGGCATAGCAGCCAGAGAGTTGGCAGTCCTTGGGGTGGGTGAAGGTGAGGGCTTGCTGAGGGAATAAAGGGGACGAACGCCACGCACGGTGCCTGCAGCGGTGGCTAGGGTTTGGCAGATCAACCGTTGCGCAGCTTGCACTGCAGCTTGTATCAGCGGCGGGTCTCCGCGGCTGCATATGCTGACTTCAGCCAAGAGGATGGTGACAAACGCCCCAAGGCGGGTGCAGCGAAGCCGTGTCGGCTGGGTCATCAGCGCGCCACTCCACGCAACAGCCGCTGCAACAGTCGCTTGCGAACCGCTGCGACCGTTGTGGCGCATTGATGCGGTGAGGTCGTGGGCGCCTACTTAGGTGCCTGCGTGGACAGTGCAGTGCACAGCGGCGCCGCCGCCGCCTGCACCCATGCGATGCGCGACATGCCGCGCCCCTGAACGCGCTGCAGGTTGGCAGCATCTGCAGGACGCACAACACGGCACAACCACGCACAGCGCACAGCACGCACAGCGGGTCAGCCACCCATGAGTGCATCGGTGACCTGTAAAGGCATTGGCGGGCATTCTGTCCAAGGCCATTGACAGTCCTCTGAAGGTGTGGCTATTGTATCTCGTGCGCAAACCAGCACAGGCACCGGTGGCATGTACCGCACGCATACAGACCCGTGTCGCAGTAACGCACGCAGCCACATGCACGCGCCAGTTCCCGCACATGCGCATGCACATGCACAATTGCACAGGTGCCATGCCAGTATGTCCCCACCACACAGCCCTGCATGCTATCAACCAGGTGAGGGTCACGTTCAGGTGGACGCGCTGCACGCCTCCTCGCCGCGCTTACCTAGTGTGGTGTTCGCAAGCAGCGCTTGCAGTTCGCTCAGCTGCGTGATGCCGCCGACTACCACCAGCTCCAGCTCGCTAGCCAGCAGTGAATTGCTGCAGAGAGGGAAAGAGGGAACAGAGCGCAAAAGGCCGCAGAAATGAGAGCCAAGGCAGCCCAAATAAAGGGGAGAAGGAGGAGGAGGAGGAGGCACATGCGGGAGGAGGCACGCATCCATGAATGCCTGAAATGTACTCATGTGCAGTCATTCGTCAGTTATTCAATCTTGGGGAGGAGGCAAGGAAACGACCAGGAGGGAACTACAGAGGGGCCAACTTACGCCACCGTTTGGCAGACCCCGCATTTTGCGCTTGTCAGCACTACCGCAGGCATATGCCGATATGCGTAGTAGTGGCCAAGGCAGTCACGGCGTAGCACAGATTAAGCGGGCAGTAGACCGTAAGCAGGGCCTGGGCTTACGTTGAAAAGGTGGGTTGCAGGGCGGCGAATTGGACGGGGTCGATGAAGACCTGCGAGGCGCAGCGCCAGCCATCAATGGTGCAGCAGCAGGAACGTGAGGGAGGCGAGGTGCGAGCGTTCTCATGCACCGTCCCGCACAGTTCGCCAGGCCCGTTTGGCAAGAGGCGCGCCCCTGCCACACTGACAACCGGGCTTGAGCAGTTTAGCTGTCATCAGCGACAGCACCTCAAAGCACCAATCACCAGAGCACGCCGCACATCATTCCGCTGTGCTAGGGCAGGAGGGCCACAGCATGAGCCTATTCAAAATGCATGCCCACAGAACACACGCTCGTGGCAACGAGACATGCAGGGTGCGGATGCACTGGCGCGCACGGCCCTACACACGCTCCCCCGATCTTCACCTGCTGAATGAGAGCGTAGCCGTTGGTGGTGGTGGAGTTGACCAACAGGGACGGCGTGCGCACGCCCTCCACTTGCGCTCCCATCACCGCGTTAGGCTGCGCCACCACAGGTAAGGGATAAATTACCACATATGATCAACCGAGCAGCCCGGAGCAGGCGCAACATGTTTGCATGGCATGGTGATGCCTTATGAGTTACGGGGCATGGCGTCGGGGAAAGCCTCTTACACACGCTCCCAACGCCTGCAACGCCTATGCCAGAGCAAGACAGTGGTTGGGTCGGGGTGGACCCCATGGAGCGCCAACACGTAAGCAGACAGATAACGAAAGCCAGTAGACATATCTGTAAAGGTAAGCATTTGCTGTACTGGTTCAGGTTTCGGAATTCAGGCTCTTTAGACTTGCAGACGCTGCCAGCACGCGTTCCGTTCAGGTTTTCCATGCGAGTTATTGTGCCATCGCTGAGGCGTGGTGTGCATTCGTGCTAGCTGCTGGCGCCTCCCTCTCTCTCTCTTACCGTGAGATACATGGCGATGCGCTTGGCGCGCGCGGCGAAGGGCGGGCCCAGCAGCGGCGTGTTAGTGCCCGCGTACCCTGCCAGCCGCATGGCATGGGCACACATATCACACATGCGTAAACACACAGCACGGCATGAGGCATGCGTTACGCTTCTCGTCGGCCGTTAGGCATGGCGCAGCACGGCACACGGGAGTCCAGCACAGGGCAGCCCTGATGTGAGCGCCATACACAACTGGGCGTAGACCAGAGTCAAGCTGCCGGAAGGGCTGCCGGCCAACCAGCCACACTTCCTTGTTGTACAGCAAGGCTCGCACACGTTCCTGCACATGCCTTATACAGTCATGCACATCTGCCATTGACGTAACCCATTGCCATAACACGCCTCATCCATTGTGTTCCTTCACCGCATTTGATAGTCAACACCACACGCCCGCACTCACGCCTGCCGTCCAACGCCTCACGCCCCCACTCACGCCCTCCCTCTATACTGTAAGCAGGGTCTTGCCACAATCAAATACACAGCGACAGGCAGGCGATCAGCAAGCAACGGCAGCCCAAGCGCACCGTTTGCCAGGATGTTGAGGAAGAGCACACGGTTGCTGACGCCCGATACGTACGGCAGCGCGCTGCCGGTGCGCACGATCTCGTGGATGACGTCCGGGTCCTTCACCGCATCCGCCATGTAGGCCAGCGTGGCGTTGAGCACGGTGCTTGCTGCAGGGAGGGAGGGAGGGTGGGCCACCACAAGCAGAAGGGGGCAGGGTCATAGCGGCAGGCAGCATGCGCAAGCATGTACCCAGGAGGTCAGCCAGACGCGTGCAGTGGTCACTGGTCAGCAATGCGCACGCCATGGTGGTGGGATTATGACAATGCATCCGTATGAGTTTGAGGACTTGATGCTTGCAGCAGCGGTTGGAGGGCCTGAAAAACAATGCATGTACATCACATACCGGTATGCACCAGGTAGCCTGGCGCATGCGTGTATGTTCCTGTCTGTCTGTGTCCGTTTCGTGCAAGGGCATGCAGCTCCCTCCATAAAGCAGGCTGATCCCATTGCGTGCCGCGCAATCGCTTGGCAACCTACCATTGTTCCCAGGGAGCTTGCGCTCGCAGCCGGGCGGGAACGCCATGGGCACCGCCAGGCGCGCGGCGTACCAGTCGGCGTCCTTGACCGCGGCGGCCACAGAGCTCTTGTCGGCCGCCGCGCCGGCGGTGACGTTCTGGGCGTACAGCCCGCATGCAAAGTCGATGGCGCCGCTGTGGCCCCACAGCGCGGCGTGCATCAACACCTGGGTGCAGACGATACGCATCCACACACCGTGTTCACGTGATCACACCAGCCGCATGCGCTGACAGACATGCAGGCTGACGCAGCACTGCGCTGCCCGTTGCTGACTGGACAGCAGCGAGAGAGCTTCTGGCGGTGAGCAGCCGGGCCAGTACCACAGTATGCATTGTGCGCTTCCCAGCATGTGCGTGGCTTCGTTGCTGTCGCGTTGCCAAGCTGCGGCGGTAATACCCGTGGAGTCAGTGCCGCACGCACACACGCACGCACCTGAGACTTGGTGAGGTTGTAGAAAAACGCGTCCGTCGCGGTCGCGTTGAGGTTGCCCATGACAGGGCTCGCCCCTGACGCCGCCACAATGGCGTTGGCCAGCGGCGTCACGGTGTTGAGCGCCCACGCACGCAGGCCCGCGGAGCAGTTGGCGTTGGCTGGGTCCAGCAGCGTGCCTGCCAGCGCCGCTGACAGCTCCTGGATGGCTTCCAGTGCAGGGAGGGCCAGCAGGTGCATGCCGAGGCCGGTGAGCGCCTCGGGGGATGTCAGCGACGCGGTGAGGGCCGCCAGCAGCGGCGGCAGCGCTGCGGGGTTGGTGCTGGGCGCGTTGACGAGGGGCGGGGCGGTGAAGGGCGACATGGCCTGCACGCAGACAGACAAGTCAGACCAGTCAGAAGAAACCAAGATGACTACCACAACACTAGCACGTTATACGTCGCCGCAGGCCGGAGTCCTGTGTTGTTTGGTGCCTTGACATCAAGCACTTGTCACTCGTGTAGGCTGGCAGAACCCATCAGCTTCTTAACTGAGAAACACGATCCACACCTACGGTAATGAAGCAAACATGCTGTATTTGCTATTGGGATTTCCATGACCCAGCGCGTGAGGCGGGTTTGCTCTGTCTATTTAGGTTGAGGCAGGGATGAGGATTTTGTTCCGCTGGTCCCCATGTGAGCGGAGTTTCGCTGTTCGGCCTACACGCTCCTAATGGACAACACCATTGTGCCGCTTGTGTCGGCTCTCGGGCCCCGCTCACCTGCTTGATGACGTCCTGCTGCAGAGCGGATGCATCCAGCAGCGCCGCCAAGCGAGGCTGCAGCGCGGCCGTGTCGTTGTAGGCTGCAGGCGCAAAACACCCACACAGCAACAGCGCATGCCGCAAACGTGTGGGCAGGTGTGGAGGTGATTTATAGGGCTGTGTTGCAGCAATGAAGCAGCTGCATGCTTGGAGGTGGTGCGGTATGTGCCACAGCCTGATCAGGATATGTGCCACAGCCTGATCAGGATATATGCATGCCCTCCCTGCGCCAACAACACGCCGCATAGCACAGCGCATGCTCTCAATCCTGCATCCTGAGTTGAAAGGCAAGCATGCCTGCTTGTGGACCTCAGCTATCAACCACCCATGCATGCCCTATCTTGAGTGCGGCATTGCGCTTTGTAGTGGTCACTCGCACCCACCTGAGCTGTTCACCATGTTGAGTGTGCCGATCTTGGCGATCAAGGCCTGCAGGTGGGTCGTGTCGGCCGCCGCATAGGACACGTTTGACACGTAGCTGGTGCGGTGCAGCTCCGTGAAGAAGGGCTGGCGCAGGGACCAGCCGGACGTCGACAGCGGGGAGGGCAGAGGCACCTGTGACACGAGCCAAACGCAACAACCCAACACTCTATGCATGTGGCTGTTTGGCCACCAGCCTGGTGGGGAAGCCGACGGGCTTCACAGCGCAATGCAAGTGTCATTGGATGCGCATGCTACGCTATTCTATGATGTGCTATGATGTGCGTGCAGTCTTAATGCACGTTTCATGCAAGGAAACACACAAGCCAAAGGTTCACGCTATGATCGCAGCTTGGCACATTGCACTCGGTCCTACAACCTCCTGGCCGTCGTACCCCAGATGACAGACAGTGCGACGCATGTCCGAATGCAACACTCCAGCAGTCCAGCTGCGTAATCCAGCAAAGCCAGGTCTTGCGGAGAGGCGGTTTGCATGCCGGTGCATGATCGACCTCCGCTGCTCGCTCACCTGCATGCTGGCTGTGACCGCGCCAGGCAGGGACACATAGCCGCCAGGGGAGGTGGACCCAGACGCAAACTCGCCCGTCGCCAGTGGTAGCCACCACTGCGGGGGGGCGCCAGCGACGGCCTGCGCGCGCCATCACCACCACACACGAGACAGGCAGGCCAATCAGCATGGTGCGCATGAGCGGGCGCATATGATGGCCTAGGCATGCCAGCTCTTATACGAGGGCCTAAGGCATGGCCTGATGTGCGCGCACTGAGTTCCGTGCTGACTCCTGACCTATGCGTGGTCCCCTGGTGGTGGTTGATCAGTGTGAACGACACAGGTACCCTGCTGCGCAGCCAGCTGTCACACTGTGCACTGGCGCAGGAGACGGCATGGCATCTTTCTATATTTGTGCGTGCTGTCAGGGCTGGCACTCGCACCCACCTGCACACCGGAAGATGCTGTACCTCCTGGGCACTGCAGCACAGACAGCGCCGCGAGGCTGTCGGTGGCGTTCGCCGGCAGCGCGGTGGCGTTAGGCCACAAGCCCCACCCGCAGAACCTGCCCTGCTGCAGCGACACAAGCGCCGTGGTGGTCGCCTGGGTCAACCGGCGCCTGGCTCCGGAACCACCAAAACCACCATTTGCGGGTTCGGAGGCGTCGTCCCACAGGAAGTCCTCGCTGCCAGTGAGAACGAACGGCCGGGCTACAGCGTGCTTTGGAGTCTGTGAGAGCTGCGTACGTTGCATAGCGCTCGTGTGTGACTCGTAGGCCGACCGACCAGCCAGGAACCTACGAGCCGTAGGTGGCGGCGACGG
>BDDA01000450.1:66975-81102 GCA_001662385.1 Chlamydomonas asymmetrica | reverse complement strand
GGGGGCGAGGGCGGGGATGGCACGGGCGGCGGGGAGGAGGGCGGGGGGGAGGGAAAGGGCGGCGGCGGGGAGGGAAGCGTGGCATCAAGTGGCGGTGAAGGTGAGGGTGAAGGCATGGGAGGTGACGGTAGCGGCGGGGGCAGTGGTGAGGGTGAGGGCATTGGAGGCGGCGGTGAGGGTGTGGGAGGAGCTGCGAGCAAGCAACATATACCAGGCACATGGCAGTACTTCAGTGCACTGGCGCGATGCGCTAGCGGTGCCACGAGGAGCTTCTCGCAGCAATACCGATCGTGTGCGGCAAGCTTGTGTGCGTGCGATTTGAATGCGCTGTCCGATTTTCCACGCAGTCCGGCCACCTGAGAGTAGCTGTAGAGGCACAGGTGAAGGCGCTGAGACCGCTGTCCAGCAGACAGTGTGCCTGGCACAAGCACATGCGTGGCTGCTGCTCCAAGCTATGTCGGATGCCTGCACAGCTGGATACTATTGGGCGTGCATTTTGTTTCCAATGCCTTGTTCCCCTGCTTGTTCCCACATAAGTATACTTTGTGGAGCCGCCGCAGCTTTGCTCGCATGCCAAGCTGCGGTACTACTGTAGTACAGTACAACATGCAGGCAGGGCGCGTTACATCGTGAATGAGCTGCATGGCCATTACCGCAACTGCTACCGCGCCAACTCACGAGGCGGAGCAGGGGTGGAGTCGACGGCGGAAACGATCGGCAGGCCGGCCTGAGTGAGCCACTGGTTGAGGTCTGCACGCAGCATGCCAACACGCAGCCACGGGTCAAGGGCCGCATGAGCGTAACAGCTCCCCCCAGAGTGCGCACACGCGCAGGCACATCAGGCAGCGGACGATATACACAAGCACATGCACAATTGTGTATATGTACATACGTGGTGTACCCCACAAACGCTGCACTAGCATGCCACCAACGTCAGGAAGAAATTACTGGCTTGGCGACGGCAATTGCATTAAGCTGACAGCATAGCAATGTGGTCATGCACTCCATGCAAATGATTGGTATAAGTGGCGCAACAGCTACAGCCAGGCAGGCACGCCAGTACACCCCACCCCCACAACATGCACGAGGGAGTATGACTCACATATGCTGAGCTGTGTTTGCGGCACGTTAAGCTGCGCCGTCACGTTAAAAGCGCCATTCATGCCGTTTGTCGGGGAGCTGTAAAGAGGGGCCGTTAGGGCCGCTAGCACGTCCGAGAACTTGAGGGTGCTATATTGGTACGTCTTGAGCAGGCCTTGCAAGGCGGTCTGCATGGTTAACGCCAGGGGCAACGCAAAGGTTCAGGAAGGTTCAGGAAGCTGCTCGATTGAGTGTTGAAAAGCGCAAAATGGCTACACAGCCAAGCGGGCCTGAGCCTTGTGTGGCACTGAGGATATGAGCAGAGTAACTGAACGCACCATGACGGTGCCCGTGCCAACGACGCTCTCGACGTTTGCCAGCATCGTGGCGGCAATTGAGTAGTTGCCGTAACCGGTCTTGTCAGATGCGGTGCCGATGACGGCCGCCTGCACACATGCAGCACACATTAGCAACCTCCGTGAGGTGCGTGTGATCAAGAGTGGGGAATGTTGGGCGGTGAAGTTCAAACCCCAAAGGCTTGTGCCGATTGGCTAGCAGTGCACACGATGCAAATGCTAACAACTATTGGGTAGGTGTACCTAAGGGCAGCGATCACCATGGCGGTCCGGAGCCATGCAGGCCACCATACACGAGCTGCAGCCATATCCACCAGGCATATCTGTGCATGCATAGTGGAGGATTGCTGCTATACAGGCCATGCGTGTGCAAGCGGATGCTGCAGGCGCTGGCCGTCAGCAGCGCACCTGAGGGTCATCTGCTGCCACGTGCGCGAGCTTAGTTGGGCCCTCGTGCACGCCGGGCCTCTGCAGTTCACACCCAGTACAAACAAACAAACAACCTCACGCACAGTACAAGCAGGATATGCACCAGGCCAGCCAGCCCGTCAAGCAGCATAGGGTGTCAGGAATCGGGCTTCAGAACGAGAGTGGCTGCCTGCTTGGCGGACAAAGCGGGCAGTATCACGGCTGATCAGCCCTGCCGCGCAAGGCAATACTGTACAATTGCACTCAAGACGGTCTGACGGGTTCAGCAATGGTGGCGGTGCGTGGTGAGTGGTGCGAGCTTGCAGGCATATATGCATGGTTGGCATATCAGGCGTACGAGTCAGATTACTCAGGGACAAGGCAGCTGTCGAAGCCCCGGGCCGTACCCCCTACCTGCATCATCGGCGGCGTGAAGATGCGGCGCAGCGCGTCGCCTGTACTGCGTGCAGCGGGTGCTCCG
This sequence comes from Chlamydomonas asymmetrica, assembly GCA_001662385.1. Classification (NCBI taxonomy): domain Eukaryota; kingdom Viridiplantae; phylum Chlorophyta; class Chlorophyceae; order Chlamydomonadales; family Chlamydomonadaceae; genus Chlamydomonas; species Chlamydomonas asymmetrica. The sequence continues at coordinate 78,777 of BDDA01000450.1, read as the reverse complement.
AGACCGTACCGCTGCAGTACATACTCCACACAGCGGTACTCGATGAAGCTCGCCAGGCCCTCGTTGACCGCGATCTCCGCCTGCAGTAGCGATGACAACACACACACAACGCAGTCCGTGCATGATTCCACAAACGCCACCAAAACAACCATGCTGCAGGCCGGCGTATTCACGCTGGACTTGGTGCTAGTGGCGCTTTGGGAATGCATGTGGGGCCATGCCTCATCTCAAGTCTGCAGCAGTGGAGCTCTCTCGCTCGGTGCACCGCCAGTGGTTTAAGCACATTCGCTGGACAGCGCCGGATGAAAAGCAGGATGCAAGCACGCCTGGCTTCAGCCGTGACGAACATGGCCCCTCAAAGCAACGTCCTTACGATGCTTCGGTACGCACATGCACCGCACTCCAAACCGCCTCTAACAAGCAGAACTCGACCAGCGCTTGCGCTCTGGCCCGCCTCCTCCCATTACATCCCGCAGCACTCACAAAGTTGGCCATGGTGATGACGTTGCCAAACCATTGGTGCGCGATCTCATGGCAGATGACGTCAGCGGAGCGGAACGCCTCGACCGCCCCGCTTGTACTGGACGGGAACAGGAACCTGCCATCACACATTGACATATGGTATAGCAGCACATGATCAGTGGATTGGAGGCAATCAATCGGCGACCACAATTGGTGATCCTGCCACCAAAATAAGTGAGCAGGAAAGAGAACAGGCAGCGTCAATGACCTGTGCGGCGGTCCAGTGCCATACGCATACGCCCAGGCCTTCATGCAAAAAGCAGCGACAGGGTTTGCATGGAACATGCACGAGATGTTGCCAACATCACGTCATCGACTGCCACAGCACCAAAAACACCAATGACGCACAGTGCGGCAAACGCCACCCCGCTGAGCCCACCTGTTGTAGTCGAACATGATGCATCCCCTGTACGCCACAAGCACGCAACCATACCGGCACAACCGCCACAGGTTAGTCGAGCCGAGCAACCGTTACCACATCATCAGGCATGCTGTAGCCATGCCTTGCCGTGCTGGTGATGCACCATTCCGCACAGTGTATGTTACAGGTCATGAATCTCAGCACCCGACACTGCATGTCACAACACCTCTCAACTTGTGCCAGCCAAGCTGTGGAGTGGTTGCCGATGAACCACAAGGCTGTAGGCCGGCAAGTGGTCCTGTTAGGCACCACGTGCTTTGAAGCTGCTCACCAGTTCTCCATTCCGTAATACTTCCCAGGGACGGCCACCAAATCAAACTTGGTCAGCGGCTGGGAGAAGTTTGTGTAGGTCACGTAAAACCTGCAGCCAAGGAAGACGAGCAGTACAAGAGGACCCGCAAGAAGCAGCGTGAAACACCCAGGCAGAGAGCGGCAGGTCAAATGGGTGTTTAAGCGGACTAGAGAGAGACATACGCATGCGGCGCGAAGGCGGCGGCCGGGTGTGGAAGCGCCATGGACAGTGCATTGGGCGATGCCGTCGAGGGCACGCACAGACGCGTGCGTGGCCAAATGCATTGCCCACGGTGTAATCGCCCTGACAGCGAGCCTACAGTGCGGCGCAGTGACTACCATGCCGGCCAGGCTGCCCGCTGCTGCCCTGCCCCTCCCTGCCCACACACCACTACCAGCTGCGCCCTGGAGGCAAGGATCAGCCGAAGCTAGGAAGCTCACAATACAAAGCACACCTGAAAACTCGAACAATTGCACCAAACTTAGGTGCAACTTAGTAAGCAGCGGTGAATGCACGCCTCGGTTCGCCGTCACATGAATGCCAGGCAGCATGCCCAGAGCACTCACATGTACGCCGCCTGGGCAAACTGCAGTGGGACGGTCAGCACGTCGGCCGCAACAAGGTTGACCGGCGCCCACGCGCTGATGGTCACATTGGCTTGGCTGCGCACAATAGAACCACACGCAACACCAGTAGGAGTCACATGTTGCTGCCTTCTCCTTTCTGCTCCCCATCAGATGGTCTGAGTTACCGCAGAACGCCACCCCATGTGCGTGCGTGCAGGTCTGCCTCATGCTGCCCACTCCACCATATGTTCACAATGTGAGCGATGCTTACAGCTCTGGGCCATTCGGGCCGCACGTGCTCAATATGATGTGTTGTTGACAGGAGGGTGGGTGGGTGGGTGGGCGCTACATGAAACCCAGGGGCCCGGATGCCTTGGCGAGGCATAGGCAGTGCCTTGAGCAGCGCGTCCCGGTTAAGTGATGGTTTGTGCGTACCGTACACCATAACCGCAGAGCTGTGTTGCAGCTGCGCTTGGCATCTGCAATCACACTCCCCACTACGGACTCGGCACTCCTCACCTGGAGGGGAGTATTAGCCTCGGCTGGAAAACTCTTCAGTGCCCACCTAACCCAAACCTGACAAAAACCTCACACCAAACAGACACCTCACACGTAAACAATCACCGTATACAACCCCCACGCACCTCAAAGGGTCCACGACAGTGGCCGTGACGCCGCTCATCGCGCCCGCCACAAACGCCAGGTTGTAGGACGACATTCGCGGCGTGGTCTGGAAGTGCACCAGCTGCCTCGCCTCGCCGCTACTGCTGTTGAACGTGCTGCTGCTGGCGACCGGCGTGTTTGACAGCGCGACAAGGTTGGCCGGCAGCTCTACGGAGAGCGTGAAGGTGGCCTGTCATGGGAGCGCCGCCAGACAATAACGGGATGCAAAGTAATGGGCATGAAACGCAGCCATGCAGTGTTCACTAGTAAATGCAGGCGCCTTGCACACAATACGCACAGCGATTCTGTTGAGGAGCCGACTGACAACTGTGACCCTGAGCCTTCATGCGCATTTGCACCGGCGGGGTCATGTGATCGTGCTTGCACGACCCACGTAACACGGTTGCTCCACCACCACAGCGGAGGCAGAGCGAGTGATATGCTGCGCCCAGGCGTCGCCCGCCGCATGCAGCACAGTCAGAGCCTGCCGTCCTTCCAGCATGCGGGGCTGCATGACAGAACTGCTGCGGCTCCAGCCATGGCCAGCTGCGCCGCGATCAAGCAGGCGCAGATGCCGTAGGCCAGACACGCACCTTGTACATGGGCTCATCGAAGAGCGGAGCAACCCTCCGTGCATACTTGTCCTCAAACTGCGTCGACACGAGCGAGTTGTTGTTGTACACCAGCGCCTGCAGCAGGCGCCGGCCCACGCTGCCGGTGCCGTTGTTCGTAACATTTGAGGTTACGGGGCCGGTGATGTTGCCGGTGACGTTGGTGACGGGATTGGTGACGTTGATGACAGGGTTGGGGATGCTGCCGCTGGGGCCATCAAACTCGTCTGAGATCCACAAGCCAACGCCTGCAACAATGCACGGTCACCCCATGCACACGAGCGGGCGTGAACTGGTGATCTGGTACACCACATAACGAGGTGTGGCATCTAGCAAGTGGCCATGCAACACACATTGGGCCGGGCTGCTAGCAAGCACCACATGCGGGCCTCATAGCTCTCCTGTTCTTGCGCAGCAGCTGGCAAGCCTGAGCAGGCGGCACGTTCACACGACTGAGCATGCCACAAACGCATGCCTGAGCACACACATCACGTGGGGGCATGTAGCAAGCAGGGGGTTGTGTGTGTGTGGAGCTTACTTGAAAGCGAGTCGCTAAGCTGTCCCGTATACGTGAACCCCAGGGTCACGCTGTCACCCGGAAGGAGCAGTCCGGGGCCCAGGCTCAGCACAAACGACCCTGTCGCGCCTGCAGAGGTGATGGAGATGGATTCGTTGTGTTGATGCAGAGAATAAGAGTGGTGTGGTGTAGTTGAGTTTACATCCGGTGGAGTCACAGAGGTCATCGTGGGATGGGTCAGCATTGTTTAGTACTGTGCAGAGTGTGGGATGCGGACCCGCGCAGGGCATTTGCATGCCAAGCGTTGTTGCTTAGCCTCACATCATGCAGCGATGAAGCGCTGCGGAAACTGTGGGCGCTTTACCAGGCTCGCCCGCTGCATCTAGGGCGCAAATTTGGGGCGCATATTCCATCAACGCAGTGCGCTGCCAATCTGCCATGCACACCAAGGAGCTCTGTGGCGAGGCGATGATCCAAAATGAGCCGTGTGCTGATGCACACAATCAGCGCCACTCATAAGATCACGGCGGTGCTGTACTTGCTGCATGGAGCCCTCAGCAATACATCCACACAGGTGTGCACATGCTCGCAACAAGCGTGACACCAATTCGTCGCGTCATCAACAACGCTGCGTATATGACCCCAAGGCCATCACCATGTGCGAGGAGTCATATGCTTACCACCGTTGCTACGACTGCGCAAGCAGCTTCATGTGCATCTCATGCGGCAAGAATGCTGCAAGCCAGTGCCATGCAGCAAGACAGTGCCATAGCACGGCTGCACAGCTGCAATGCACCGGCCAGTGATGCACCACCCGCAGCATTTCTCTGCATGCACTCACTAGTGGTGATCAGGGTGTCACAGCTGGGCGTGGCGGTACAATTCAGTCCTGGCCCACACAAGCAAGACGCCGCCGCTCCGTTCGTTGATACGTTGACGCTGGAAATGTTGAGACCCACCGCTTGCATCACCACGCAGCTCGTGGGCTGCGCCTGCACAAATAACGAACAACGATGATGTCAATTGCACACGCATGTGCAATTGCATTACGCACCATCCGAGACCTGACGCAGCGAGAGAAGCAGCAGCAGAAGCTGACATGGGTTGCGGCTCAGCAAGGCGGGTAGACTCTGTGAAACACGCTGGTGCAACGGCTAAAAGCGAAGCTGGTCGCGGCAGCGCACATTCGGGCGCGGGTTGCCGATGGCCCTTACCGCAGTCATGTTGAATGTGGCGGAAGAGGTGCCGGCAAAGGTGAGCGGGGTGACTGTCAGGTTGGGAGCTGCGAAGGCTGCGGCAGGCAGGCTGAGCGCCACGCTGTATGCTGACGGCAGGAAGGTGGCGGTGGGAATTGCCTCGTCCTGCACACAAACACGGACAATTAAACACGGTACATTATACATACTGTACCTGAGTGCATGTTATCATATATCATATATGCCATCACGCCATGCATGCGTGCCAGTATGTGTGCAAGGCCCCATGCAAGGATTGTTTGTATCACGTAACATGACACACGCAAAATGGGCGACGATTGGTTGCAGTGCATGGCCAAGGCGGCTGCTGCAACACCTGGTGTCATCGATTGTCAAGCACTGGCAACAGCTCAGCATGCTGGCTACATCGTGCTTTATGGACGGAGAGGCTGAAATCCAAAGGCGGCTGGGTTGGCGGTTGGTTCAGGCAAGTCCCAGATCTGGTCCTGCTGATAACCAGGCCCGCAGCAGCCACCCACCTGCCACGCGCACAACGGCGTAGGGGGCGGCGGCGATGGCATTGGGGGGGGAGGTGAGGGGGCTGGTGGGGGCGATGGCGCTGGTGGCGGGGCAGGGGGCGAGGGCTTTGGCGGCGGCGGCGAGGGTGGTGTGGGCGGCATGGGTGGCGGCGGGGCCGGGGGCGGCGAGGGCGGCCTGAGCCAGGAGGTCTGGTCAGCCTCTGGCAAGGTGACTGCTAGCGGAATGGCAATCACTGGACATGCATGCACAACACACAGGCACACACACACGGTGAATATCCCGTTCAATTCTGGGCTCAGACGCGATCGGTCAAAATTTGAAATGCTATTGAATAGTTGGCAGAATATCATCGACGGTGCGCAAGTGACTCACCAACTCCAATTACCAGTATGGCGAACCAGGCGAGTATGACCTTTTTCGCGTTGCGCCCGAGTTTTTCTTGCAGTGTTGCCCGCCTGCAGTGAGGATGTGCCGTCAGTCAGGAAGGGTTGGGCAGCGATCAAGCTGCCGAAAGAGAAAAAGAGCACCAACAGGGTGTGGTACAGCAGTGCCACCAGCACAGGGACCTGGGTCAGCAAGCTGTTGTTGTTTTGTCTTCAAGGGCCGTTGCCATACAAGACCAACGCCACTGATTGGAATGCCAGGGGGCTTACTTTGAAATATTGTTCGAGGCTGGCACACCGCTGATGAGGCCCATGACGTCTGGATTGACATCTGCACCACCTCCACCACCCAATTGTTGTGTGGGAGGCGTGTTCATCACGAATGGTGTAGCCAGGGCAGGTGAACCAGCAGGACCCATCGGCCCAGGCATCCCTGGGCGTGTAGGCGGCGGAGTGGCCCAGCCACTGCCCGAGGCCCTGTGGTTGGTTTGGCAAGTGTCAAACAGCAAAGGGTTGCGTTCCTGTGCCAAACGCATACGCAGCACCTGAAACCATCCTGTACGTAGGGAGCTGGACCGTGTGTCAAGGCAGGTTTGTGAGGTTTATGCACCCTCAGCCTGTGAGCCTACTTACACAGCCACAACGCTGCAAGCAAGGCCACTGGGCCTGAGGAAACAGCAGTATGACTTCCACTATCGCATTCACAGTTCCTGGCACTGATTGGACCCTCACCGAAAGGCAGGTGGCACTCCTGTGCCTCGACCATTGTTGTCGCCAGCCTGAGTAAGCTGGATTTCTGCCAGGTCTGTGTTGTCATCCCTGTGCAGGGTTGGAGGTGTGTGGGTGCAAGTCAAGACCGTTCACACTCGAGCCAGTTGGTTGAGTGCTGTATTCCTCCGCCCACCAAGAACACACTCACCCTCCCTGATGGCCAGGACGGATCATCCTTACTGCAGCCTCTGTTGCTATTGCTGTACTTCAGCAGGGGCAAATGCCCCCAAAGTCTGGCGGCGCTCGCAGCTCGAGTCCGCGTGCAAGCCGGGGCAAAGGCTCTGTTAGTTCAAGCTCTGATCACTGACTCACGAGGTCCCTAGACTGGCCCGCAAGAAACACAGTTGGATATCTGCAAGGAACCAGGTGCTGCCTTGTGACTAGAGATGGTGTTGGTGTCAGCAAGGGCTGGTCAGTGTAGTAATCGAACGCCAACCTTGCACGCGTGAAACGGCCTGTGGTAAGGTAGAAGCTCCTGCAACGCTCACGGTAGCATACACACTTGGCAGTGCTTTGTCACTGCAAGGACACCAAGGAGAATTGGGTAATGGTGCGCGCAATGAATGGAACCATTGATTTGCGGCGCAAATAATTTTGGCAGCACACTTGCACACTGTACTATTTACGACAAAGGCTGCTCTCTGTGTGCGGTCTTGTTCTGTGTGCCTGCAGCAGACAGCCAGTGCGCGTTATCCTGTCCTTTCTCCCACGCGTGTGCGCACGTTGCGGCAAAGCGGCAGTCAGCGCACTAAAATGGGCACTTCAAAAAAGACACCTGTGTCCATGCTGTCAGGGTTTCTGGGAGCAGGTGCGCTCATTTGTCAAATTTGTCTTGTTTCTGTTCGCTCTGTCTGCGTTTTCTGCACCCCTGCCCTACTAGAACCTGCTCATCTGCATTTACGCCCGCGTTCCCCAGGCAAAACCACGCTGCTGCGATACCTGTTGGAGAACTCAAAAGAGAAAATCGCGTGTATTGTAAACGACGTCGCGAGTGTGAACATCGACGCAAAGCTGGTGCGGAATGACAAGAACAGAGGCAGCACCAACACCACTGCGGACCTGACAGATACAATCGAGCTCCAGAACGGCTGTGCATGTAAGTATGTACGCAACGAAACGGTACTGAGTGTATGCTCATATGTGTTTGCAGGGTCCATATCAAGTGTGCGTTGATCACTATACATACGACTCACACCGTCAAACGAACACTCCAGTGCCAGGAGGCAGCCACACAACTGCGCTTTTCCTGGTGTCCAACACGACAAGCTTTTCGCGTACCTGCTGCTTGTATCGTATACTATGCGTACATCCGGTTTCCCCCGCTAGATCTGTTACGCATGAACCGGCGTCGGCGCTGTTGTTGCCTTCCAACTGGCACCATGCAGGCTGCAACCTTCAGGATGAGCTTTTTGCGTCCTTTGAGCAGGTCCTGGCACTTGCGGATAAGCGTGGGGAGCCGTACGCAAGGTACGACTGGTTGCAGACGCCCAGCAGGCACTTGGGGCTTGGCAGACGCACCGTCACCAAGGGTGCTCGTTTCTGTCGGTGCAAGCACTGCGTTTGCACCCACATCCCGTGTTGAGCACACGAGCGTTTGCTACGGGACCGCAGGATTGTGTTGGAGAACAGCGGCGTGGCGGAGCCTCAGGCGCTCCGTGACAAATTCAACGAGGCCGCTGCTGAGGGCCACCCGCTGATGGACCGCATCGAGCTGGACTCGCTGGTTACGGTAAGGCCCTGTCAGCAGCGCAGCGGCTCCTACAAGCATAACCTCCGAAACCAAAGATCATCTTTCCTGGTGTTTGCAAGTGCCTACAAGTGGCTGTGTTCTGCACACAGCGTAGAAAATAACGGTCTTGTATTTTTATTGTGTATTGTGTGTATTATGTGTGTGCAAAACTACACAGGTGGTGGACAGCAGCAGCTTCCTCAAGGACTGGACCTCGCGCCTGACCCTGGCGCACCGCCCTGACCTGGGCGAGGGCGGCGGCCTGAGGCCGGTGGTGGACCTGCTGGTAGAGCAGATCGAGTGAGTATGTGCTCGGCCTGGGGCTGTGCAGTGCACATGTGCTGCCACATGCACTCCAACATCTGCACGCCAGCACCCAACGATGCCGCTCTGGCGTCGTGGTGATACAGGGCACAAGCGAGCTTGCATGCACACCACTACCTGATGACACACATCACGTAGCATAGGCGGCAGGAGTTCAAGAGTGGGCATTAGGAATTAGGATGCTAAAAGTACGGTTTTGCAGGTAATGCAGGTAATGCGGGATAATGCAGATGCATCTCTCGGTAGTGGTTTGCGCAGCACACAGCACCCCCAAGCATTGCGACGTAGTGCATCGGAGCCAATTGCATGCAACGGCGTCCCCCCGTGACTTACGGGCCCAAGGCCTATGACACATGCGTCTGTTCGGCTTGCATACGGCCCGTCTGCTGCTGCACAACTGACATGGTGTGGCTTGCTTCCGCACCTGAATGCCAGCTGCATACCGCGAGGCAGGCCATGCAGCCCACTGGCTGGCCGCTCCAACAGCCACCTGCTGTCAAAGCAGCAGGTCACGCCCGCAGAGCTTCGGCAGCAGAATGGCTTGTGGCCACTCCCCCAAGGGCACTACCACATCCAGGTCCACACGCTATAAGTAACGGGCTTTCAGCGATTCATACCACTAAACCAGGGTACATTCCTAACAATACATTATCATGCACTCATGCATGTCTCACGTGGGCGCTGCAACTGCACAGGTGCTCTGACTTTGTGGTGGTGAATAAGACCGACATGCTGGCGTCACCAGACGCGCTTGAGCAGCTGGTGGCGATTGTGTCGTCCCTCAACCCGCTGGCGACCGTGTTCCCCTGCCAGAACGGCGTCGTGCCGCTGGACAAGGTGTTTGGCAGCTCGGCCCAGGTGAGCAGGCCGCGGTGGATGCTGGTTTGGGCTGATCAATCGATCGAGCGGGATCTCCGTGCAATGCTTGCGCTACCAGCTGCATGTGCGTGTGCATGATGGCACGCACTGTCGTCGTGCATGGCTGCACGTTCTCCGCCTGCAGCCCCCGCCTAAACGGAGACGGGCATGGGTTGAGCTCACCCAGATGCAGATCAGTGCTGCACGGACCGCGCTTGATCATGCGTTTCGTGGTGCTGCTGTGCCCAGGTTAGTGCGGTGTGTGCACACGCCTGGGCTGTCTGACCTAGATGGTTGACCTACACCACAAGCGCATGGCCCCGTTTGTTGCCTACCCGCAGGCGGTGGTGGCTAAGCTGAACATTGAGGGGCAGCACCGCGGCGCCGTGACGGCAGCACGTGCAGCGCACGACCACGACCATGACCATGATCACGACCACGACCACGACCACGACCATGGGCACCCCGAGCACAAGTGCGATGAGGCCTGCGACAAGCACGACCATGACCATGACCATGACCACGGCCATGACCACAAGCACGACCACGACCACGACCATGACCACAGCCATGAAGATTGCTCGGTGAGTGTCTTGTATGGCATAACAATGTGGTCTGCAAGCTCGTTGTGTCTTGCACGGCTGCGGTAATGGAGTCAGGCACCTAACGTTGGGGAGTGTGCTTGCAATCTTATCACTATGACACGTTGGCTAGTCATTTGCCCAAAACAAGCGATCGTGAGTATCGTTTAGGAGTGGAGCAGAGGATCAGCCACTGACTGCTCGCGCATGCGCGACTGCAGGTGTGCGCCTCGGGTGACAAGCATGATCACGAGCACGACCACAAGCACGGCCACGACCACAAACACGACCACAAGCACGACCACAAGCACGACAAGCGCGCCACCGAGACGAGCGCCGCCACGCGCTTCGGCATCAAGTCGTTCGTGTACAGCCGGAGGCGACCCTTCCACCCCGAGAGGCTCAAGGTGAGGACGCCTGTGTGTGTGTGTGACCGGGAGCGTATACGGTGTGCGGGGCATCTACGTAGGCATGGGTTAGGCGTCGGCGGCATCTTGCAAACCCTTAATCTGGAGCCTAAACCCTGGCGTTTCGTTAAATTGTGTGCGGTACGGGATGCGCGCATGGATGTGGATGAGGCTCTAGCCGGTATTTCAGCGGTTCACATTACTTACTGTGTGTGCGGGTGTGGTGGCGGAGGGGGAGGGGGGGCCGCAAGGGTCGGGCATCTTGCGTGTTGCAAGTGATGCTGCTGGGCATTTTTTCGAATTCATATCAGAGGTATCCCGCTGCCGGATTGTCACCCTGACCGTTCCCGTGCGTGCGTGCGTGCATGCGTGTGCGTGCGTGTGCAGGACATGGTGCTGCGCTGGCTGCCCGTCACGCACAACAAGGAGCTGGCAGGCACCGCGCCGGAGCTGGGTGACAGCCCCATCAAGACAGGTGGGGGTGCACGCAGATGTGTCCTCATCTAGAGGACAGCGTTGGCCTCGGCTAGGAAGCTGCAAATGTAAAACAAGTATTGTACGTCGACGTAGCGCGTATGCCGTGTGATAGCTTCCATAGCGAAGCCAAGTCTCCAGCTGCCGGTTCCTCCCATAGAGCAGCAGGGGACGGCCATCCTGCTTGTGATTCGTCAACCCCCAAGCAAAACGGCGCTGCCGCACTAAAGCAGTCTCCATGCGTGGCCTCCCCCCAAGCCGTGCATGCAGAAGGTCTAATTCATTCATGGGGAGCGAAGCTACCATGGATTGGGCTCGGTGGCGCAGCTTTCGAATTGGGCGACGTCATAAAAAGCGTGGTGCACTGATGTGGGTGTGTGTTGTGCGTGCGTGTTGTGTTGTGTCATCCTTGCAGTGATGCGCTCCAAGGGCTTCATGTGGATGTCGTCCAGCCACGCCACCGCATACTACTGGAGCCACGCAGGGCAGCACTTTGAGATACGCGACGAGGGTGACTGGTGGGTGGCGGTGCCGCACGAGGAGTGGCCCGAGGACCCCGAGCAGCAGGCCATCGTCCTCAATGTGAGTGTGACTGCGCTCGTGTTTAGGTTTGGTTCCTGTGGGGCAGTGTGCTTTCTGTGGGGCCGTGCAGTGTGCATGTGTGGGAGGATAGAAAATGCACCACGATGGCGACGTGACTGGAGTGGGCTGAACTGATCGCTGCTGTAAATCGAACAACGGTCTGATGGTCGTCCACACGTGTGTTCAGATTTGATTCACGTGGGGCCATGCCATGTGCGTATACGGAAGGAGAGGCCGTGTGGAGGGGAGGGGAGGGGTAGTGAGCAGATGCAACTGGGGCATGTGTTAGTGCCGGTGTGCGTTCGTGCAAGAGTCAGCGAGAGGCGCGCTTTTGGCGACTGGCGAAAACTTTAGCGCGGGTCATC
>BDDA01000450.1:27859-66020 GCA_001662385.1 Chlamydomonas asymmetrica | reverse complement strand
GGGGGAGGGACATGTCTGCATGCACGCGTGCATGCTTTGCGTTCTCGTGCTGCGTCAGCAACCGGCTGTCGAGGGGTGTTGTCGTCAGACGATGTGCCTTATCACAGCAGCGCTTGATGCGTGCAGTTATGCTGACTCATTGTATGCTGCAACGTGTGTATGTGTTGTGCCTCACAGGACTTTGCGGCCGATTTCGGCGACAGGCGCCAGGAGATTGTGTTCATCGGTGAGCTGACATCATCCGAATGCTTTGGCATTCTTTGCAACATTACCACGTTGGCTGTCAAGCAAGGCGTTGAGAGGATGATCTGGTACTTGGCTCTCAGCTCTGCGTATCGCAGGCATTCACCATGCCACGGCTGAGATGCAGCAGCATGCCGCAATGCACACATGGGACACACGCGGCAGAAGTCGCCTGTGCGCATGGAATGAGGTCATTCATGCATCGTATTGCATTCGAAGCGTGGGGCGCCCAGGTACACGTCTAGTACTGCTACCCTCAGTGCTTGCGCTTGCCAGGCTTGATGTGTTTCGAGTGCCTTGCGCTTCACGCCTGCACTGCTTGCGCGCACTGCTCAGGCGTGGGCATGGACGAGGGGCTCATCAGCGCGCAGCTGGATGGCGCGCTGCTGACTGACGATGAGATGGTCAAGTACAAGGAGAGGTGAGCACTACTCAGCAGGCCACGGGGCAGCAGGGAAGCGTGGACAGGGCATCCGGCCTGCATATGGTAGTCGTTTCAATGCAATCGAGTATGCAGGTGACATCGGTGTGAGCAATGCGCGGGAGAGCTTAAGGATATCGTCGGTGTGGCAAGGGATGGGGAGCACGCACGGGTGTGGGAAAGTGGGAATGCGCCTTCATCGGATGTTGCTTGCTGACGTGTTTGCTTGCGCGTGCATGTATGTGTGCTGCAGGTGGGCGGCCATGCCGGACCCCCCGCATGCCGGGTGGGCTGACGGCAAGCAGTAAAGGGCTGATGAAGCTCCAAGGAGATGATTCCAGATGCTTTGAGCATCACATGTTCATATGATCCGTTTCTTTCTGCACATAGCTGGCAAGGCACCAGCCCAGGAGCGGGCGGATGGGCATGGTACCACCCAATGCTTTGAACCCAATTGATTCCGTTTCGCCAGCCGCATGCGCATTGCCCTTTGTCACAGTTTGCTGCTGCGAATATACATTACGGTACATCAGTGATGCGAGTACGCACCACGCGCGCGCGGGCCTGGGGCCTGTGAGCGAAAACGGCGTCCGCAGAAAAATTGCGCTGACATGGTTTGTTGTGGTGGGACCCTAGCAGGCGTATGCTGTGTGTCACACCGAATGGATGTAAGGTGGACCACCTTAGGTGGTGCAGATGGTTGCGCGCGACACCCATGATGCTGGGGAATGAAGCACCATGCAGGCCTCGCCAGTGAAGCGGTTGCCTGTGTGGGCATGATTGGGCGTCGCTTTGCCCAACATGCAGTCTGTGTAATCTATTTGGGCACCGCCTTCTGTCTCACTTGCATGCATTGGTCTGTAACTGGCGTGGGGCAAGGTGAGTAGTGCGATGCATCCCAGGCTGATGTATGGGCCTACGAACAACACAGCATCAGTCCAGGAAGCGAGTATGTGGGTTTGGGCTAGTCGTACGACATGCAGACTTCGACATCCTGCAGGTGCGGGACGGACTGGCAGCCCGCAGCCAGCACAGCCGCCGCACGAGCTTCCAGATTGGACAGCAGGATGCTGCGCAGCCCTGCGCGGTGTGGTGAGTCGCGCAGCGCCTGCAGCAGCTGGTGGGCGTCATCGCTCCTCACCCAGCCGCGTTGCAGCGCCAACACCTGGAGCGATGGCAGCGCTGAGCTGGACCGCAGCGCGTCGCCCAGGGCCAGTATGCCAGCGCTTATATCGGAATGGCCGTGTGTGATGTCGAGGCGTGAGAGGCGTGAGAGGTGTCGCACAGTGGACAGCGCCATGCACACCCGCTGCATGTCATCCTGATCCACACCGATCACCTCAAGCCGTGTGAGACCACGCAGCGCCGCATTGGACACCAGTGTGCATACCACTCGGCACGTTGCTACAGTGCCAGAATCTTCACAACTGTAATCGAAACGCCCGATGTCAACATGCTGGAGGGCAGCCAGGCTGGCGCGTGACGTGTCGCCCAGCAACCCAACCAGCTGGGAAGCCGCATCGTCATCTGCATAGCAAACCTCCAGATGCAGCATCTGCAGGCCGCTCATGTGCTGGGCAGCCAGGAGCGATGTAAACGCTGCTGCCGCTGGCAGGCTCAGGTGCTTTTCAGCCAAGGTCAGCGCCCGCAACCCAGTGAGGCCGGTGGCGGCTGCCAGCGCCGCCAGCGAAGCACATGCGACGGCTCCAGTCCCATGATCCCCTGAAGGCAAGCGTAGCTCCCTTAAGCCGTGCAGGTGCGTGGCATGCTGCAGCATCCCCGCCACGCGTGTGGCCAGCCCTGGGGCTTCACCCTCCACCTCCAGCATCATCAGCCTGGTCAGGCGCAGATGCTGGGCGCCACACAACGTTTCAACCAGCCGAGTAGCGCACTCGACAGGAACGCAGCTGTGTGGAAAAAACTCCAGATCCTGCAGGGCGGTGAAGCGCGTGTGTGTCAGCAACGCGCACATGTCGTTCACCATGGCCGCACTCCAGTATCTGGGAAAGAGGAACAAGCTGGTGCGCGAGGATGCCAGGTGCGGCACGCTGAGCAGGACAAGCGCAGCTGTGGCTGCGGCGCCTTCGTTGCCGCCATCCACGTCCAAGCGCTGGATAGAGCGCAGGTGCGTGGCCTGCGTGAGGGATGCTGCGAGCGACTTCCAGCTATCACGCTCAACGTAGGTGCACGTCAGGTCCAGGCGCTGAAGGCTGGAGAGGTGCGTTGAGGTGAGCAGGATGCGGCCGAGCTCTGCCACGCCCTCGTCACACAGCTCGGCAGCGCTCAGGTCCAAGTGCGTGAGGTTTGAGAGGAAGGTGCTTGTCAGGCCCTGAATGCGCATCAGCACACCCGCGTCGACGCCGATGCTGTCATGGCTGCCCCCGTCATAGTCTGCATCGTCATCATCATTGTCCGCTTGGCCATCACTTTCAACATCACCGTTATGACCATCACCGTTGCTGCCATCGTCATCGTCGCTGTCATCGTCCGAGGCCTCCCAATCGGAGACTTCAGGGAAAAAGCCCCTGACGGCCGAATACTGCAGCGTGCGTAGGCTCGCCAGGTGTGTGCTGGAGGGCGCCAGCAGCGCTGACCATGCAGCATCGACCTGCTTGCCCCCCTTGCAACGACGCATGCCCAGCGAGTCCACATGCAAGCAGGTAAGCCCGCGCAGGTGTGTCGACAGGCATACGCACTCCAACACAGCCGCCATGGTGGCGGCATCCGCATGCCAGCCGCTCAGCTTGATGGAGGTGAGGCGAGCGAACCAGGGCGGGAGCGGCTGGCTCGGACCGTACGGCCAGGCAAGGCCCACCGCTGATCCTGAACAGCGGCTGCGCAGTGCAGTGACACCGCGCGAGTAGCAGTCACGCCAGCGCTTGCACACCTGCCTTGCGGCCCTGTGCACGCGGTGGGGTGCGAGGACGAGCTCCAGCACGCTGTCTGGCAAGCGCTCCGGCTGGCATGCACCCTCTTCACAGCTCAGGTCTGCCATAACACGGTGCAGGCTGCTTGGGCCAATCCGGTTGGAGTCTGGTAGATTATCAGAGCAGAATGTAGAGAAGTTGAGCTTCTGTACAGCGGGGCGGCTCACGTCAGCGTTGTGTCGGTGCGGCGCTGGTTCGTCCAGAAGAGATCCAATTGTCCCTCCCATCTCCAGCCCACAGCCTGCAGAGCAGCAGACAGCAATTGGTAGGAGCAAGACAAACTAGTAAACTACTGGCACTCAAAGCCTGCTGGCAGCACGACGGGGACATGCGTGTGAGACGTCAAGGCCATACAAACATACAATACGCAGTGCAAGTGTTGCGCTGCCTGCCGTCGATGCCAGTTAAGCTCGGATACAATGTTGCAGGCTGCACAGGATCACCTGCTCCAATAAGCACTGGTGTGAGGCTGAAAGGGTGTGGGCTACGCAAGCCTCCTGTCGCACCCGACAATGCTGGTGAGCTATCACCACAGTATCGTAGTGTTGTGAAGCTGGCGACAGTGCTTGACCAGTCACGTGAGCACTGAGCAGTAGCGACAAATGTGCATTAGGGTTACGCCAATGCTTATTGCTTATTGATTATTGCTTATTGCTTTTTACGCCAATGCTTATTGCTGAAACTGCTGTGCGCATCAGCCTACTACAGCTGCCACCTCATGCCCACAAGCCCAACTGCCCGAACCGCGGTACATCTTCCAAGTGGGAATTTGGGCGATAGACAGACGTTTGCCGTAGCCATGCCGGCGTTGCTGCTGCCAAACTTTCAGGTGCAAGGCGATGCTTCCAACCATCCGTTGAACGCGTTGGATGCCACTGTGTTCACAGCTCACATGCAGCCTGCACGACAAGTCGACAACACAACGCATGCATTGCTTGGCGCCCTGCCGGCCGCGCCGCAGTTAGGCACGCGGCTCATCAATGTCATATGGATTACAACGCTTGGCCTGGCCTGGTCGTGAGCAGGGAGCCTTAGTAGTTAGGGATACAATGAAGCAGCGAGACCTTTGTGCGCCGCAGCTCTGTGTTCGGGATCCATCGAGGGCCTGGTGACTGCGCCTGGGCCTAGTCCGAAGCGCAGCTCATGCTACGGCTTCTGCGACCTAGCAAGCAGCTGGCCCCGCTCATACATTGTAAGACGCTTGAGCACGCTCAGGGCATCTCAGGGGCATCGGTTGCTGACACCGCAGCCCTCAACATGCCTTGCAGCACGTGTATACATAGCACAAGCACCAGCGCACACCGACCGTCCCTGCCCACCGATGTTACAGAGCGCCCCAACAAGGTAATGGTGGCAGCCACCCCCGATGTTTCACCGTGTGATTGACCTTCTTCACTGCGCCGTACAACTCTACTGTCGTTATGCATGCTTACCGTGACAGGCAGGTGACGTCATCTGCTCGATGACCAGTATGCGCTGTGTGCACACATGCATGGCGAGTTTGTGATGGCAGCCTAGTCAGCGGTGGCAAGCCTAAGATGGGATGCAGATTTATGGTGCAAAATCATCGGGGGCCATCAAGACACAACATACACACTTAGTTATTCTCAAATAGGACGCGAGGACAGTGGATGTTGTGGTAAGGGGCCCTCACTGCATCCCAAAAATGCATGTTTATGGCTGGGCAGGAACGTCATTCAGACACTACCGTGTTGCCAGGCTGAGTGCGTCAGTCTGCAGGCGGTAGTCGCGGGGCGGACGGGATAGGGCAAGGCTGCCGGGCGTCAAGCACATTGATGTTCAATGAACGCACTAACAACCATTCGGGTGCCGTGACTGCCATCCCACCCTTTATCTCGCTGCTAAAAGTACCGTACTTGAACTCTTAAGGGGTAGCGCCAGGCCGTTGCATGCAGGGCTGTTTCGTACCGTACTAGCAAGCGTACATCGCAGCGCAAGTGCAAATGCACAAGCTTTTCATGAAGATGCTGAGATGAACACATTTAGGCTAAAGGCCATGTATGCGTGCGTCTTGAGTCTTGAACAACAACAGGATTGTACAGGGCTGCCATGCGACCCTCGCCCGCGGGATATGTGCAGGAGGGCGGGCAGCAGCCGTGTGGGCGAAACTTGCACATGCTTCCCCATGCCTGCTGTGCATAGCAACCCAACTTGACAAGTCCACAAGTTTTCAACCAAAATGCATGGTATGATTGCTTCCCAGCTGAGAGTTTGGTACCCGGCTGCACCACCAGGCCTCCATACCAATGGAGCCAACACCCCAGCGCCTGCGCTGCAGCTGCCCCAGCATAGCTAGGGGGGGCAAATGCACCATGTATGCAGTCGCCACGCTGCACCAGGTTGCATGCCCCATGCGCTATATGGACAGGGACTAGACTGAGCTACGAGCGGCCGCCACAGCGCTCGACAGCGGCCGCGCGGCTGCCATGCGCGCCAGCACCATGGCCATGGAGGGCCGGTCGTCTGGGTGCTGCGCCCAGCACCACTTGACCAGCTCGGCGACAGGCTGCGGGAGCCAAGCAGGCAGCGGCGGCCGCTCCCCGCGCAGCACCATCTGCATCACTGCCAGCGGCGTGACGGAACGGTACGGGTTGTGGCAGATCATCGTCTCCAGTACTGCGCATGGGTGAAAGAAACAGGCAAGGGAGGGTCACGACTCAGGCTGGGCTGCAGCAAGATACACTGCAAATCGCTACACGCAATGTGCTAGAGAACGCTGCCTAGTGCCAATCAAGATGCATCTGGCAGTACTGGCACACAGCACACAGTAGTTTCACCGAATGCACAATGCAGGGGTCACCTGTCCAACATGCTGGAGAACAAACCCCAGCAAATACAGTAGCTTCGACGGCCAATCATGCATGCCGACTGCGCTGGGCGTCAACAGTGCATGGCCCAACGATAGCTTACTGAACACACAACAGATCCCAAGAACGAGTCGGCGACCACGACATGAGCATGCCCTGAAAGCAGGTGCGGCTGTCTTGCCACAATGCCACACCACGCGCCCCCCGGTGGCCAAGTGAGTGCCTGTCACCAGGGCCACACACCGCCAGCCCGACCGCGTTCGCCGCTCGACCCTCACCTAGCACGCCGAACGCGTAGACGTCGCGCTTGAGCTGTGAGGCCTGGTGGTGCTGCACCGACCCCACCCGGATCGTGCTGCCATGGCCCTCCTCGTCCAGAGCCTCCGGGGGCATGTGCGTGATGGTGCCGCCACGCACACCGAGCGAGAGTGACGCGCCTGAGCTAGCCATGGACGCCATGCCGAAATCTGCGGTGTTGGTGGAGCAATTTGGTTAAGTCAATAAGTGATACTGCTCACAACTACGTAGATCACGCAGCGCCAGGGCTACAGGTTCGCTCAACTTGGGGTGCGATGGTTACAGGACTTGCAACCCTTCAGCCGGCGCGCAGATGCGACTGTTCCATGGGTGCAGCTGCGCAACGCAAGCCGCCGAGAGGGGCAGGGAGGGGCCGGATTGTACAGCACAGCTGCCGAGCGATGCATGCACTGGCAGTAAGCACATGGAACGCGAGCAGCGGACGCGCCTGCTGGTTATCGCACCACTAACTTAACATCAACGCATGCCGCTCACCTGCTAGCTTGGCTGCTATGTCTAGGGGTGTTCGTCCAGGGGAGGTTACTAGCAGCACGTTTTGGCCCTGCAGTACAACAAGGCACACACAGTAGGGTTTGAGGTGCTTGGCTCGCATATTGACGATAACGTCCAAAAGGCACAGGATTACCCGTACGCGCTACGTGGCAAGTATGAGCAGGATGCTAGCTGCTCTACATCTGCGCGCCGGCATCTGCATGCTCCGCCATGCGCTCTACGTCTGCGTGCCGGCACCTGCTTGCTCCGCCATGCGTTCATGCTGGCCTACCAGGGATGCACACACTGAAACGCTGGGCATAACTGTGCATGCATGCATGCGCACACGGCGCGTATGTGAGCGTGTCATGCCGGCACCCTTCCCTCCTTCCTCCTTCACTGCCTCATCAACAAACCAAACATAGCATCGCCATCATCAGGTGCAGTCTCTATCCTCATGACAATGCACACTGCTCGGCCCCGCGGGAATCGCACTGCCTAGCCCCACGGGCGCCCCTTTCTGACCACACATAGCGGGGGAGGGTGGGATGTTGAGGAGGTTGGGCACGAACACGCGCTGTCAGTGTGCACACCTTGAGGTCCCCATGGCGGACGTTATTTGCATGAAGGTATGTCAGGCCGCAAGCGACATCGTACAGCAGCTGCCACAGCACGTCCTGCAGCAACGACAGCAGCAGCAGCATCAGCAGCAGCAGCAGCAACAAATGGCACCACACCACCGCCATCATGACGGCGTGAGGGTTTTGCCTCGGATAATGACTGGCACTGCGGGACCAGTACAGTGCAGTACAGTGCAGTACAGTACATTGGGCAGGAGGGGCTTGCCGTATGGTGCGTGCGGAGCATCAGCAGCACAGACAGTCATCTCTGGCTGGTGATCGAGGCAAGCGAGTCAAATGAATGGCAAACCATGTGTGCGCTCAAAACAGATGGCCTGCCTCTCAGTCTTGTCCGCATGTGTTTCGGCAGTGCGCGCTTGTTGACCATGCAGGTGTATGCCAAGCAAATGCATTTTTTAGTGCAAGCATACTTTGGGCGTGCGATGGCTGCATGCGACGCAAAGTACAGTAATGGTGCGTACCATCTGCTGCGTGCTCGGCACAAAGGTGGCCAAGCGGGAGAGCCCGAATGAGTCGAGGTGTCCCTGGAAACTCAGCAGCTGCTGCTGCTGCTGCTGCTGCTGCTGCTGGCCCTCCTGCTGCTGGCCCTGCTGCTGCTGTGAGAGGCACTCCGCCTCCCACGCCTTGCACAGCTGCGTCAACGACCCCCGCCCGCAGAACTCCAACAGCACCAACACCTCCATGCACGGCCCAGGCGCAACGCCGGCTGCGTCCGCGCCGCCGCCCCTCCCTTGACCCCCGCTGGCCTGGTCCGGCTGCAAACCCTGCCCCGGTTGCTGCTGCGGCTGCTGCTCCTGCAGCTGCTGGTGCTGCTGCTCAATGCCAGCTAGCATGTCGAACCGCCCGGCGCCTGGCTTGCCCGCGTTGTTGTCGTTGGTGTCAAACGTGAACGCATCGTCGTCGCTGATGGTGCTAGAAACCATGCCGGGGGTGCTGCCGTACCCGCCCGGCGGAGTGTCCCGGCGCGACAGCGGCGGCATGCTACCGACATCTGTTGCCCCCGCAGCTGCAGCACTGCTGGTGGTGGTGGTCCCACCAGTGCCTAAGGCCGCAGCCCGCTGTTGGCGTTGTTTCTGGCTTGCATCGAGCGCTGGCGCATTGTTCACCAAATCCACCATGAAATGCCGTCCCTGCAAGGGGAACACGCGCCAGGAGCAGAATGCAGCAAGGCCGCCCTCCCTCAGCTAGAGGCAAGGAGCGCATGGCAGCTGACCGCACATGGCCGCACAGCGCGGATGTACTCTCCGCTCGAGGCTCATTCACGCCGACCCATGCACCCCAGGCTTTCGCCCTCTTGCGTCAGCAAGGCATCTGACTGCTCGTACCGTATCATGGCCCCATGCGCATGCAGCACGCCTGAGCCATGCGTTTCAAGCATCAGCAGAACATGCACTGCAGGACGTTGCTTCATCCTTGTACAAAAAGCACTTGCAAGCACAGCCGCGTCGCCACCCTTGCTCAGTTGTACAGTCAACCCACAAGCCACGGGGCGCCCTTGATTTCAACATCTGAAGCATTCTGACGCTGTATGGCACACTTCTGCATACGCTATATGCATGCCCTGCAAGCAGAAGCTCAGCAGGCTCCCCAGCCGTCACGCCCCGCGGCGACTGCGCTCGCTCTCATGATTCATGTTATGGAACCTTGATACCCAGCTTAATACCTTATGAAACCTTATGGAGGACACCAGCCAGCCTTACCGCGTCGTTGGGTCGCTCAGCGCTGAAGCGCGACTCGTCAATGTCAAAGGACAGGTCCTCCAGAACAGGCACCGTCTCCGTTGGGGGGACGCTAGCCTGGAACTGCACATGCGCATGCATGCCCGCATATGTACACAAGCCAGCACACAGCACACTTGTTCACGCCTCCATGATTCACCAGGACGATGCCCAGCGTGGCTCTGCATACGGCACCACCGAGCGCGAGGGTATTGCACACGAGCGCCAGCCACAACGGCCAGTGGCGCCTGCAGGGAAAGGACAGCTGCTGTACACGCGTGGCTTTGTGTGAGCAGTGCTGGCAGCCTTGCCGCCTGGTAAATCCCTCATGCCTGCCACCCATCAGTATTGTCGCCAGGCAGTACACCCGGCGACGGTACCAGCAAGGGCATGACACGTACACGGCATTTTGAAGGCCACACGCGACCGTGTGGAGGGTTATCCTGGTATCAACATATGTGTGCAGCTCGAGGCTAGCTGGTCTTCCAATCGAATTGTGCAGCGTGAACGGCCGAAACGAACAGTTGGCAGCGCGTATGGGCTCGGCCTGTAGCCTCCGCCTGTGGGTTTGGCAACTGTCGTGCAGCCTAGCACCACATGTGCAAATATGGGACCCGGTGTGGCACACAATCTTGTGAGCACAAACCCACGTCCCTCAGCCTGGCAACGGTGCTTCTAAACGCACGCGACCTACCTGCGCATTTGTGAGCACGCCCTGATCAGTCCTTGGGGTCTCCAGCAGCGCAGCAGCCCCCTCTTCAACCAAAAGCCTGAACATGTATCGCTTTATGCGCACCAGGCACTCATGCTGCAGAGAAGCCTGTAGATGCAGCTCGGAAAACACCGACCGCAGCTGTGCGGACGTCGGGCGCAGGACTTTTATTGCAACGCGCTGCCCGTTATATGTCCCTGCGGAGAGAACCGATGCAAGAGGACAGAGATGGTGTGAGTCTCTGTGCAGGGGCTTGGACAACGGGGTTTTCTAGTTACCGTCACTGAGGCGACGTGCTCACCTTCATAGACCTCGCCAAACGCACCAGTGCCGATGATGTCTCCTGCATGCAAAGCAAGACAGTTCATGTACAAGCTGCCAAGCACCAATTGGGTGGACAGGCTGAAGTTGTGTACGTAGGGTCGCACGTGTCTATGACTTGCGCTGACGAGCCATACGCGTTGACGCACCTATCACCAGTGCGTGGCGAGCCTCTGCAGGGTGTGCGACATCCAAGGGCTGGATGCTTGGCCTCAACCGCCCATACGGTGTCCTCCTGCACATAGGCGCGGTGAGCAGGGAGCCTTAGTGAGCCCGTCAGCTAACGATACAAATAGACCGGGCGCAGATACTTTGTCTTACTCACCTGCTGCTGGCCGCCGAATTTGCATATGAGGGCGCCCTCCCTGCATGCTCTGGGCAACACCAAGGTTGGCATCAATTGCGTTTCCGCTTTAGTAAGGCGGCGATATGCAGGGTCGAAATGCTGTGGCTTGAGCCTATGGATTCAGTCTGAAGGGCACCAAATAGCCGTTGACAGTCGGCTAGCACACATGGCTAACGGGAAAATCGGAACCTACTGAACTAAGGCAATGCGAGCGTGCCACGGCAAAACGCTGTTCGGGTACGGGCCTGCTCATCCCGCGCACCTATGCCTCTTGTAAGCAGTACCAAAGCAAAACCTGAGGCGAGCAAGAAGACGACTAAAGTAGCAGTCCACTGCTCGTCAATCAAAGCTGTGACTGTGTCTGTGAGTAGTGTCATTTCTGTTCTTTATGCCCATAGCCCGCGGGCTTTGAGGAGGTGTTTAGCAAATGAGTGGTAGCAATAGGCCCTGAAGAGAGGTGTAGAGTCCAAGCAAGAAGCAACGCTGTCATAGCCGCTTCACAACGTAGCAGGTCGGAGCATGCATGCAAAATGTCGTGCACATGCCAGCAGTTTGCCACAGAGTGCGCAACGGGCCAAAGGTGGAGCCTTGCACCTGTGCCATGACAGTCCCGGTTTTAGGGCTAACACTTTACCGTTGGGAATACAGGTTGAGACCTTTCTTGCAACATAGCTTCTTGCAGTTGCCCCGCGGTTTTAAACAGGGCGTAAAGCAGGGTTGGTGCTGCTGTGGCCACGAAGTCGCATATGCGTGCTCTTTCGGCAGTGAGTGCACTGCACTCACGTCAAAGGGTGCTGGAGTGTTCAACTGCTCAGGGCGGTGCTTGTAGTGCACCACGATGGGCCAAGTGCAAGGCCGCTATCCCCAACCTTCGCGTTTCCAGTGCAGCTCTGGTGCCAGATTTCATGTTATGCCTATCACCTCCGCTTTCCCACGGAACGTTGCTAATTGAACGCAGAGAGGCGCGGTGCGTGCGGGTACCGGCTGTCCGCCGACAGGTGGGCCGCTGTGCTCGTTGAGGCGAGTTGGCATGTCTGTGTCGTGCTTCGTCGGTCCACCTTCCTCGTCTGGTGGATGGAGGAGCAGCAATGGTGACGGGATGCGACCTCCTGGCACAGCGCCTGTCCGCATTATTGGCGACCCCACACAAGGTGTGGCGCAGCACACTGGTGTATGCATCGCGCACGCTTGTGCTCTTTCAGCTGGGCTTGCCATCCTGCCTATGGCCACTAGTGAACCATATGCATGTCAAGGCATATGCAACTGTCCTCGGATGATGGTCCTGTGCACAACGCGGTGGTCAGGCAACGGGAACACCTGCTTTTTTTCGGTTCTTCCGCCTGAACTCTAATTGACAAAACTTCTCAAGGGCCGTGTCTTGAGCTGTGCTGGTGCCACGGTGCTCTGCCAGCAACTGTGACGTCAGCACGCACCTTGCAATTACACATAGTGCACACTGTCCAGGATGTGTCTTGGCATCTGTCCCTGACAAACACTGCACCGCACCTCTGCTGCAGTGCCTGCACCTCTACTACAGCCAGCCGAACGTCGCCGCCTGGATGAATCACCGGAACCGCTTGTGAAGCTGGTTCCGGAGCCAGCGGATTCAAGCCCACCGCCAAGCCGTGTGCAGCACACGGACGACGCCTTTCGCGAACAGCTCACAGGTGGGGAATGCACCTGCTGTAGGAGCCATGGCATACATTCAGCAAGTGACAACGGTACAACACGCCTGTCGATGCACTAATCAGGGACTTCGGCCGCGGTGGTTACTGGCAACAGCACGACAGGGGAAGGGTTGCGCCAGTGCGTACATGCAAGCGGCTGCATCATTTCTTGCTGCAGCTCAGCACTCTGCACACAGCAGTCTTAAAACGGTTGATGCCTTGCAGCACTGGGTGTGCACGTGATGGATACCAGGTACCGTGCAAGGCGGCCTAATAACGCTGATATTCCAGGCACACACCCACAAGGCCGGAGACTTTGTGTAGGATATGAAACAGCAGCACCCAGCTCGTCTGCTGCCCTTATCAATTATCAATTTATCATCAAAGCTCCCATAATGGCTTGTGGGCGGGGACGTTTGGAGGTGCGGGCGTCACGCTTGCCCTTGCCGCCCCTGCTTTGCAGACTTGTATGCGCGCCTTCTGATGCCTGGCTGGGTTGTGTTGGACCTGTGCAGCAGCTTCGACAGCCACCTGCCAGACGGTGTGCAGTACGCCCAGGTATGAGGCAAGGCGCGTGAAGTACAGGTACAGCAAGACCTCACCAGTCACACAGGGTTCGCAGGGTAGTCCTAATTGTCTACGGCTCGTCCATCTGCAATATCGGCATAATGGGTTGGTGTAGGTGTAGGTGTGGAATCGTTGAATCGGTGGCATGCTGATAAGGGCAAGGAACTGCATAGTGCCCCTGTGTAATGCATGAAGCGTTCCGCCTAACCCAGGCCTGCCGGAACCTCGAGGCCACAAGCCGCCGGGCAGGTGTTTGTGTGGAGACATTGTCGTCACATGGCGCCTGCCGCAGAGTGCTTACATTCCGCTGACCTCGTACACCTGCTGTGGCGACGCTGTGTCGCCCGACCCCGCAGGGACGGTGTCACCACTCACCACTCACCACCAGGACCATGACCCCATGAGCATTGTGCATTGCACTCCAGCAGGGTTTGCGCTGCTCCCAGGCCAATACACAGAGGCCTCCTGAGATGACATGCTGCGTTATACATTTGTGCCGCGCCAAGCAGGTGATAGGCCATGGCGTGAACGCTCGCGAGCTGGCAGCCAACCCGCAGCTGTCATCGTGGTTTGTGCAGGACCTCAACAAAGATACGGTGAGATGCCAGCGAGGAGGCCAGCGGCGATTGTACGCGCCTGTCACTGTGAGGCATCCGCAACAGCGGCTCTGTAAATGTGCTGTCACTGCTCTCGCATGAGCAAGCACACACACACCTTAGCCACCCTCAGGTGCAGTTCTATCACGCATAAGCACACATACAAGCACACTGCGCGGCTCCACGGAAAGCACACTGCATGGCCCAATGGGAAGCAAATACCTGAACACACACCTTACAAAATTTTGCAATCCCTGCCTACCTGTATTGCTTGCCTGCCTTGCTTAGCGAAACCACACGGAGGTGCGATGCACTCGCGAGGCTGTGCGCTCGCTCACCAACCTGCTCTCTGCTTTGATGCCTCGGCCATACCATGCCAATGATGCCATGCAGGTGCTGCACCTGCAGTCTGGCAGCGTGGATGCTGTGCTGTGCAGCAACGGCCTGCAGTACATCACCCACCCCGAGTGGGTGGCTGCTGAGGTGGCGCGCGTGCTGGTGCCCGGCGGCTGCTGCCTACTCACATTCAGCTGCCATTTCTATGCCCACCGCGCAACTGTGGCATGGCTCGAGCGAGACGCCTCGCAGCGGCTCGAACTGTTGTCCTCGTGAGTACACCCCCTCACCCTGTTGTCGGCATTGCATTGGGGCAAACTGAAGACATTTCAGTTTGCCCCGTGGATGTTGAAGCGCAGGTCACAGATTTCAGACAGGTCAGCAATGTATCATGGTTGCGTTGGGAGTTCAAATTTGCTGCATCAGCACGTCAGCGTACATCATGCATGCTTGGTTGAAGGTCACCGGCACCAGCACCCGCTGGACAGGTCAGCCCTACTTGTATGCTGCCAAGACATGCATGTTGTGACAGCCGTGTGCTCCCACTCGAGCGCCCTACGCAAACCATGCCATGAGCTTTGCTGCTTCACCTTGGTCAACGGTGCGACCTTGACAAACAGCTCACATCATAAGGTGTATGCGTAACCTGCATGAAACTGCAGGCTGCTCAAAGGTGCGGGCCTGGTGGGAGTGCAGACGCTGCGACGGGAAGCCAGGTGGAGCAACCTGCCGCGCCGGTCAGATGCCGCCACCGCCACCACCACCACCACCACAACAACAACATCACCACCAATAGCGACAACAAGAGAGGCGGCGTCGACAGCAGCAGCAGCAACGGAGGCGCCAGAAGGCTCGCCGAGCACGTCTACGCCTGCAGATCCGTTCTACGCGGTCATAGCCTTCAAGCCCGTGGGAATGCATGGCACGCCGCGTGTGGTGGACAGGTGCGGTGGGTCGAGCTGCGCACGTGTCGTGACGGCGTGCTTGACTTTGTTGCAGTCAGTCATCTGGCCAGTGCCTGGCTGCCACGCGTCTGGGTTGTACATATGGCCTAGCCTGCTGGCATGCAGACCTGTGGGACCATATGCACACGGCACGCGCACAGCCTCGGTCATTCCACGCTCTGCATATACGAGCGTTGCATGCTCTACTATCCGCTCAGGCGTGGCCCTGCTAAGCATGCATGGGTGCAACGCCATTAGGAGCCCAGCCTCGTATACAAACCTCTCCACAATCTGACATGTGCCGCTCCTTCGTCCCCACCGTGCAAACCTCGCTTGCCCTCGGCGCGTCGTACAGCTTGGGGAGTGCGTTGGATCCGGCCGGCGTCGCGGCAAGCATGGTGGGTCCCGCGTTGCGGGAGATGGACGCCGCACAGCAGCGTGCTTCCTCTGCACCCTCGTCGCCATCCGTGTCTCCGTCTGCAGCTGCCGCTGGAAACTCCTGTGGTGGCGGCACACCCGCCTCTCAACAGACAGTGACTGGCACCGAATCGACGCATCAGTACCCTTCCAGCCCTGGGATCGGGCTCAATGGGAACACATTTGGTGGGAGGGCCAGTGGCAACGGCAACGGCAGCGGGGCTAGTGACAGCGCCGCAGGTGCAGGCAGTACAGTGCCAGCGTCACCGGGTGTCAGCTCGGCGACCCTGGAGCGGTGGCACATAGCGTACAATGAGCTTGCAAAGGAGGCCATGCAAATGGGCATCCCCAAGGGGTGAGTTGAGCAGCGACCTGCTATGATTATCACCTGGCTTGCGTATCCAGCTCCCGCGTTGCGTGTTGCTAGTCAACCCTTCAGTGCAGGCCAGCGTGCTTGAGCAATGTGCAGTATTGTTGTTTGTACTTCTATGCCATCTGCATGTTTGTGCACCCTGCGCGTCGCGAGCCCCAGCAACACTCCAGCAACAGCATTACTTCTGGAATCTTATGCAGGCGTCAGGCCTTGCATAGTGTTCACGGCCGACGCCTGCTTGCCTCAATTATGGTGGGCCCTGGACCGTGTGCTGCAGGGCAATCCCTGCGCTTTCTCGGAGTGCCGGACCTGAGGAGCTGAAAGCGGCGCGAGACCACCTCACCAGCATGATCGCATCATTCCTGTCATCAGGCTTATAGTTATAGCGTCTGACCTACAGCAGCAGTGATTGCATGCCGTCAAGGTACCGTCAAAGCTGGTTGTTCAAAGGCGTCAAGCTGAGCGTGCCGAACCCGTCATGCAGGGTGCGTTGGATACTTCATACTTGGATAGGATTCCTGAATGGGGGCATGCACTGTGCATGTGCGTATATGGTAGATAGAGACTGCACCTGACGGTGGCGAAGTGTCTTGGCTGGTCTGGCCACAGGCAAACACCGAACGATGGTCTGATGCAGTGTGTGTAGAGGCGTGTGTGTGCGCGCGCGCACACACACGCGCCGTACCTGCATTTGAGGCAGTGACGTACATTGCATTGGTCTTTGTGGGGTTGTGCTCCAGTGAACACACTGTCGCCACACGTTGCAACAAGTGCTGATGTGGGTCACGCCAACGCTGGACGAAGCCTCGGTGGGCCATGCAGCGATGATGGTGGTGGTGCATACAAGCGGAATGCTACATGCCGCACACTGTGGACACTCTAGCATATAGGCTGGTGGGTGGCTCCCGATTGTGGAAAAGGTAGAAGCGCATGTTGGATTGTCTTTGCGTGCGTGAGTTGCCAGGTTGCAACCGTCGCAGGCTGAGTGCAACTATACTTTCAAGGTGTTTGGCGTTTGTAGAAGGGACCGGGTGCGTGCCGCCAGTTCAGCCAGCGGGCTGAGCTATTGCATGTAAAGGTCGCGGGGAGGGCAAGGGTGCGTGAGCCTGCAGCATATTATGTCTGCACGTAATGTGCGGCAGGCGCAGAGGCGTGACGACAGTGCCGAGAGGGGCAGCTGCTATGAGAATTCCCCAGACATGTACCTATGCGTATCTCTAGCTATGTCTTGAGCACCAGAAGCACCATAAACATACTCCAGCACGACAGGCTGGTCGGTGGGCATAAAAGTGGTGCTGGCTCGCTCCTTGCTTCAGGCAAAACTTGGGTGCAAGCGTGTTTCCAGGCCTATAGAGGTGATTTTCATCAACCGTGGTATCCTCAAGTGTGTCAGGCTTGTTGTGGACGAGTTGCTGCTGGTCTTACTCGCCGAAACCCATTGCGATTGCGCGGCCCTAGTGCTGGCCCGAGTGGACTGCTCCACAGCGCCAACTTGTGCTACACTGTTGTTGACCAAGAACTTCCGCATGCAATCCTTACCGCCCAGCTGACCGGACAATCATCAGCCCAATGAATTTGCTTTTGCGACTGCATCGAAACGCAACGCTTTACGGAAACGGATGCATCAGGGCAACTCACGATGTGCACCCTTTTACTAAGTTCATGGCTTGACATGAACACAGTTTAGTGCAGAGTGTTGTACTTACTTTGATAACCTGCACTTGCGGTGCTCATCCATCTGCAAGCGCGGCGCTTGCAACTATGGACCTGAACTTCTCTGATACGTTGGGATAAATGCTGGTGCACATCAGCTTAAGAGAAACTTAGCCGGCTGGAACATGGAGGGACTTTGAAGGCTGCTGACAGGGCGACCAGCCAGCCAAACATGGAGGACAAATATTCTGGAATCGAGCACTCCCTCGGAAGCGTGGGCGACCTGCAATGCCAGCACGAGGTAGGTTGGTTTAGAGCGGTACATGATTGCTATCCGCGGACAGGACTCGCGGATGGCATTACAGTGCACTTCAGAGTTGCAGGACTCGTCGTTGTGTTTGGCAATTCTGACCCGAGGCCTTCAGGTTTACGTGCTTGCAAGACACTTGAGTGTTACGCTGGGTTTCTCTTGCATTAAGAGTTGCCTACCTTATAACCTGTTCCTCACGTGCGTTTGTGTCCAGACCATACGACCGATTCGCTATGGCGTGCTATGGAAACGCTCAAAACTGCTGGGAAACTGGTTGCCACGTTACTTCAAGCTAAACAGCAACGGGTTCCTTTACTCGACCTCTGCCAAGGTGAGTTGCTAGTCACCAAGTTATGGGCCATGAGCACGTGCCCTGTCAACACACACCCCGTCATGATTGATGCTCATCCCCGGCGCAATTGACTGACCTTCAGGATGCCAAGGCGAAAACCTCGCCGGTGACTAAGGAGACTGTAAAGGAAGTCCAGTTATTGGAGGAGGCAGCCAGCAAAGCTGGCACACCAATGCACGCACTCCAGGTTGTCACTCTCCGCGGTGTTGTCAAGGTCCTGTACAGCTCTGACTTCCACACGTTGACGGAGTGGAGCTACGCTCTTACACTAGGCCGTAACTTGGACTTGCGGCTCACAGACCTGTACACAGTTGATTGGTCCGTGCCGCTTGGGAGTGGGCTCTTTGCGTCGGTTTATCCCGCTGAAGAGCGCACGACGAAAGCTCCGGTTGCTGTGAAAGTCATAAAGGCCAAGGCGTATGAGGAATACAAGGAACTCTTGGATAAGGAGGTGCAGGTCTGGAGCGCGGCGGGTGTGCATCCATCACTTGTCAGCCTGCGTCATGCGTTCAGCTCAGCAAAGCGCCTCTTTTTGGTCTCTGGTAAGTGGCCAACTGTGAGAACTGATGCAATATCCAACACCATTCACGTTGGTTTCTGCTGTGCTTGGATTTGTACTTACGTGCGTGCCAACCTGCATTCATGCTGCGCAACCACAGAGCTGGGCACTGGCGGAAACCTCATGACCCGCTTGGCAGCCATGTCAACATACTGTGAGCGGGACGCAGCACGGATTCTCACGCAAGTGCTGCAGGCGGTGAAGCACCTGCACGATCGCAAAATCGTGCACATGGACATCAAGCCCGAAAACGTGATATTCGAAAACCTGTGAGTACCGCGCACCTGACTGAAGCAGCAAATGCAGGCCAGAGTCGTGATGCACACATGCATCATCAATTCATCAATCATGGCGCTTCACAGTCAACCACATTCTCAACGTATAAATGCATGCAGCAGCAGAATAGCATGTTAGCATCACATATGGTCACTGCTACTGCTGCATTGCATTGAAATGGGCCCACCAACAACGGTCAAACAGTCAACCCAACATATTCTGCGGACATCACCATGAAGAGATGCGGCTGTGCTTGAACCCACATGCTCTGATCTTATTATCCACCAACGCTTGCTTTATGTTCCTACAGGGCGCCGGATTCGCCCGTAAAGCTGATTGACTTTTCATTGTCAGCGTTCTTCGGCTGCCCTGCTGAGCCCGGGGGCACGCCTGAGTTCGTGGCCCCCGAGCTTCTGGTCAACCCCGAGGCCTGCACGCAGGCCGGCTGTACTGGGGAGGTGGACATGTGGGCGGTGGGCGTGCTGCTGTACTTCCTGCTCTCAGGCCAGGTGCGTCATGTGCTGGGCTGCGTCTCCTGCGCATCTGCGATGTTGTAGTTTGCCTGACAAACTGTCACAGCAGGCAAAGGCTGATGTGGGCGGTTTCGGCGGCCCCATACATCCCTGCATCCCCCCATACACCCAGCATACACCCCAGCTCCTCACACAACCTGTTTTGGTGCTTCCCTGGCGAATCAGCAGCATGCATGACCGCCATGGGCATTCACTGCATCGCAAGCCTCCTTCAGCGGGCAAATCTTGGTCATGCTGGGTTGTGTGCATGCGATGATGTCACCGTGATGGCGTGCAGACGCCCTTCCACGCATCCAGCCTGGATCAGATCCTCGCCAACGTCAAGTCGGGGTCGTGGGCCTTCCGCCACAAGCGCTGGGGGATGGTCAGCGATGGCGCGAGGGACCTGGTGACCAGCCTGCTGGCGCTGGAGCCCGGGCAGCGGCTGAGTGCTGAGGAGGCGCTGTGCCACCGCTGGCTGGTGCGGCCGGGTGGGCAGAGCCAAGCGGTGCTGTCGGAGGCGGTGGCGTCGTTCAGGGTACGTGGAGGCCCGCGCCCCAGACCATGTGGCGTCACTTGCTTGCAATGTGGTAGTTTGATTCGTCCTGTGCACTTATATGGCCTTGTTTGCTCATCTGGTGCACTGGTGTCCTGTGACTTGAGCTGCCTTCATCCAGCAGTATTGTTGGGTTACTGCATGTCCATATGTGAGATTTACGCAGGTGTGTAGTGATTAGTGACATTAGCCTGGCCCTCTCGCAACCCCTGATACACACTTGAGTGTGCAAGGCTTGCCATCCCTGCCCACACGCAGGCCTACGCAAGCAGCAACACGCTGCGCACCAGCTGGCAGCGCGGCAGCGGGGGCGAGCTGTCGACAAACAGCGTCAACAGCGTGCGCACGCAGACGGCCACCGGCGGCGCGGGGCTGTCGCCCTCTGCGCCTCGCTCGCCCACCGCAGGGGGCCACGGCAGCGCCGCCAGCGCTTGCGGCGTCACGCCCGCCAGTGGATCGTTCAGCCGCATGGCGCGCATGTCGATGGACCACGGCGGAAGGTCCACCACCCCCCATATCCGGTCCTTCACGAACGCAGGCCTGGTGGGTGTGCAGGGCACGCGCGTTCCTGACTGCTCTGTGCAACCCAGCTGCCATTTCGCTTCCTCACCGATGCGCGTGTCATGCAGGCATGCGACAAATCATGCGGCATCATGCGGCATTTCGTGGTGTTAAAACGACCACCTGAGTAACGCCACCTGTCGTCGCGCCTGACCGCTGCTGTTGCATGCCCTGCAATCTCCACCTGCACATCCTCCCTCGCAGAACTCACTTCCGGCCAACATTCCCAGCCGGGCGCGCCGGGCCAGTGACGTGATGGCATACGCCAGGTCGTTCCCCCACCTCCACGACCTGGACCGATCAGGCGACGATGCGGGGGGCTCTGCATCAGGGGGGTGAGTGCGTGGGGCGGATGTGTGGGGGAGAGCAATGCTGGTGTGATAAGCCGTGCAATGCTGGAAGCAACCATACCTTGCGTAAGCGACATGGTGCCGGCAGCAAGGCGCATAACACTATGAAAGAACGCTGGCAGACAACACAATATAGTACTAATCAGTTTAGTGAGTTTTGTCTTGATACATTATACATATTATAGGCACTGATACCTGTGTTTGTCATGGAGGAGACCTGAACGTGATCCAATGGATCAGCGCAACAACACGCACTGCATCCGTCGCCAAGTTGCCCGTTCGTTCGTGTATCTTGCAACCGTCGGCCTGCTTGCATGCTCTCTGCAGCGGCTACGCATCAGCCATGCATCACTCGGACGCGGCAGGCCGCGCCCGCCGCATGAGCCTGTCGCCCGGCGCCAGCCACCTGTCCCGCGCTCCAGGAGGGGCCCTGCAGCCGCTCCAGGGAGCCCGCCCGCCCGGCGCCGGCACGCCCTTGACCAGCCTCGCCCACGCGTACCACCTGCATCGGCAGCATCTGGCCGGGCCGCACCGCTCGGCGGCCGCCGCGAACGACGCCTTCATGTTTGCGCCCGCGCGCAAGATCCACTCGTTCACGCAGCAGCAGTCCTCCTCCAAGGCCGCCGCCTGCGAAGATTCACCCGGCTGGAAGCAGTCCGCGTCGTTCACGTATGGTGCGGTCACACAGGGCCCGTCACGCGGGCCCTCGCCGCTGTCATCCATGAAGGCGGCGCCACGCCGGGGCGGGCAGGCGCCGCTGCCGCCCATGCTTCCCTCGGCACCGGTGGTGCCGGGGACATCGGCGTCGGCGGGCGGAGCGCCCCCGCACGTCCACGCGCACTCGTACCTACACTCCCATGCACATGCGCTAGCGCACGGGCACATGCCGGGCAGGTCGAGCCCGCTCTCGTCCATGTCTGGCGTGGTTGCGCCTGGCACGTTGGCAGTGGGTGGTGGCGGAGGAGCGGGCAGCAGCAGCAGCGGGCGGCTGCAGGGCTCCTCCATCGGCCTCCCCCCGCCCGGCCAATCGCGCCTGGGCCACATCGCAGGCAGCAGCAGCAGCGGCACGCTGCAGCAGGGCGGCGGCGGCAGCAGCGCGCAGTCCGTGCCCGGGCTGGGCGTGCCGGGCGCGCCGCTGGCCCGCACGACCTCCGGCACGGCGAGCTCGGTGTACATGACGGCGCTGCGCAACAGCATCACGAGCGACGTGTCGGTGTCCGGACAGAATGCGGTGGGCTCTGCGCCGGCAGCTAACTCCGCCAGGTCATCGGCTCAGTCCCTGGCTCCTTCATTTCCGCCCCTAGACTCCCACTTCCATCAGCAGCCAGACCGCGAACGTGTATCCTCGGCCAATAAACTGGAGCACGCCGATGCTGATGCGATTAAGCCCCACCAACGCCAGCACCAACACGACCAGCGAGATTACTCCCAGCAACCGCAATCGCAACAGCGGCATGGGGATGCTGGCAAGTCGCTACGCACATCGGGCGTCGATGCGTTTGTGCTGCAGGAGCATCAGGGGCCGGCCGCGAAGCCTGATGAGGTGAGGACCGGATGTCTTTCCCAACCTGTTACGGTACATGCCACAAGTGCATGTTCCTAGCGACAGCAAACTGTCAAGCTTGGTACGAGCATGCACGAACCACATCAGCGCTTGATCCAAAGCTGATGTTGTGCCACACATGGTAGTTTGCCATGTTCAAGATCGGGTCACCAGCATACAAGCAGCGTACACCGTTAAATGGCAACGTGCGTTGCGAGTCTGTGACCTTGACGTCACCCACGCTTGCTGGGCATGTGTCCTTTGATGCCTGTTTAGGCTGTGTCGTCAGCACTTGGAAGCGCCCCCGGAAGACCTGGTGCCGCGGCAGCGGTAGCATCGCCCTCAGCAGCAGCCAAGCACCCTGCAAAGGCCGGCGCCGCTGGCGCTGCTGGCGCTGCTGTTGCTGGCGGGGCTGCTGCTGGAGCGGACGACGGGCTCACCCCCTGGCAAGCCAGCTTCCTAGCCAAGCTGGACGAAGAGCTCTCCTGGGTGGCCAGCGGCACGCACGCGCTGGGCCGCAGCAAGGAACCCACCGGCCGCGCCAGCGACAAGCAGCTCGGCACGCGTGCGGCGGACGTCGCCGCCTCCGACGGCTCTCCGCGCCAGCGCCAGCACAAGCCCGTCGTGCGGCAGGCCACCTGGGACGAGCTGAAGGCCGCGAAGAGCGCACAGCTGGCGGAGGGGTGGGGCGCCGCGACAGGGGCTTCATCTACCGCGGCGGCGGCGGCGGCGGCGGGGGGGGAGGACCGGCGGCCGGCGGTGCGGCGGCGCAGCACGTTCTACCTGGCGGGCGGCGCGGCGATCACGCGCATGCGCTCCAGCGGCCTCAGCAGCTCTTCACTCTCCTCCTCAGCCACCACGCCTGCCATGATGCCAGCAGCGGTGCCGGGCGGCGCCTCTGCGGCAGCCGTGCTGGCGTATGCGCCGTCTCCGCTGCGTGGCACGCTTTCCCCCGGGAGCCTGTCCATGGCTGAGATCATGCTTAGCGCAATGGGGGCGCCACAACAGGAAAGCAAGCCGCGACTGTCCACCTCATCCACACAGCAGCACGGTCTCCCAGCGGCATGGGAGCAGCAGGGTAACGCGGCTCATTCTGCGCGGGTTAGCGGGTCGCCTGTGACGTCCCCCGTGCACTCCCGGCGCCGCAGCCTCGTGCTGCGAAACGCGAGCGCCGCAGAGGTGGGCGGATCATCGCTGCTGGTGCAGACGCTGCGCGCCACCAGTTGCAACAAACTGCTGGAGAGTGCCGCTGTACCCGCTTCATTGTCGGCAGGCGCCGGCAGCGGCACTGACGTGCTGGGGCCAAACGTGCGGCGTGACAGCATCGATTTTCCCCCGCAGCAGCACCCGCAGCAGCGACTGGCACACGAGCTTGGCGATGCGAGAGTTTTGGGCGAGGAAGGCAGGCTGGCGTCGGCCGCAACACAAGACGCGTCGATTCTGCCTGCTCGCAGCGCCTCTGACGGCGCGCACGGCTTGCTGCAGCCGCGATCCTCGAGCGGTCTCGGGACTGCGGCGGACATGGTGGGCGGCGGCGCCGGCAGCGGCCGCAACAGCCCCAAGGCACTGCCGCCCGGGGTGCGGCCTGTGCTGGCGCCGGCCTCCCGGTCTCTCCGCAGCCTACTGGAGGCGTCCCCCGCGCAGCTCTCCCTCGGCCTAGCAACCACCGCGGACTCCACAGATGCTGGCAGCGTGTGCGCGGGCTCCGAAGGCGCTGAGCATGATGCTGCCCCCGGGTCCCAGCCCTCGCTGGACATGGCGACGCTGCAGCAGCACTACCAGCAGCAGCACGCGCTCGCGCCGAACCAGCGCAGCCAGCGGAGACGAACGGGGTGCAGCCAGCGCTCGCTGCTGGGCATCGCGCCGAGCGGCTTGCCTGCGCCACCGCCGCCGGACCAGGAAAATCAGCAGGCCGAGGATGACGTTCCGCTAGCGCCCAATGAGATCGAGGTGTCTCAGGAGTACTACGAGTCATCCGATGACGACAATGATAGCAGCATGACTAATGCAATGGACTCGAGCCTGCGCCTGGCGGGAATGAGCGAGGGAAGCAGCAGGGGCCGGCAGCAGGGCCAGCAGGCTGCACGCCCCAACGGCGCCGGGGCGGGGCGGCGAGCAGGGCGGCTCGCCAGCGATTTTGATGGCAGCGGCTCCGGCCTCGGCCTGCACTTTGTTCGTGCACGGACAGACAGCAGGGACAGCAGCCGAATGGGCTCCGGCAACGGCGGACCGAATGCGCCCGCGAACGGCGGCGCCCACGGCAGCCAACATAATGGTGCGCCTGCAAACGTTGCTCCAGGGGGCATGCATTCGATGCATTTGCAGTCGCCGGTAGGCTCTCCAATGGCGGGCGGGCCCTCGCAGCCGCACTTCAACGCGGTGCGCCAGCTGCGGCACGCCGGCGGCGACAGCCCGCGCGGCGGCGGCGGCGGCGGCAGCCGCGCCTCCAGCAGCACCCACAGCCACCTCAGCGTCAAGCCCAGCGCGGACTCCCTATCCGTGAAGCCCAGCGGCGGCTCGTTCGGGGTCAAGCCGAGTGGCGGCTCCCTCACGGGCGGCGGGCTCCTTGGGGGCGGCGTGCAGCCGAGCGGGAACTCGTTCGCGTCGGGTATGCAGGTGGAGGTGGCGAGCCGTACCGGCTCCTTCACGCTCCCCCTGGAGGTCTACCAGCTGCTCATGGGCCAGCCGCTCGCACCCGTCATGCCGACGCCCGGGACGAGCAGCCCGTTCGCGCGTGCGTCGCTGCCGCACCACTCCATGGCCGTCGCCGGGCACCACCTGCCGTCCTCGGCGGGCCGCAGCGGCGTGGCCAGCCCACAGCCGTCGTCGCCGTCTGCTGCGTCGGGGGCGTTGCACGCGGGGCGCGAGGCGCGTCTGAGGGGCGTGTCTGCTGGCAAGCTGCACGTGGATGCTACCGGCATGAGTAACACGCATCGCGGCCGCTGACGAGGACGTATTGCGGTACATTTCTGTGTCGGGGTGGCATGCCCCGAGCCTTGGCGGCGGTGGGGCCTCGAGTTCGCATTGATACAATCACGAGCATGCTACAAGGTGATACATTGGTCCTGATTCGATAATTGTAGATGTGTGCATGGTATCAAGACGTATGTGTGCGTGGTGAGTGTTTGTTTCTTTTTCGAGCGTGCGTCTTGTGCACGCGTTGCTCATTTGCGAGCATCTACGTCTCAGGCTGCTTGACGTGCCAACGCTGTGGGCATATGAAGCTGCAGACGGCATGTTGGTGGCCAGGTTTTGGGCGATCAGAGTACTGCAATTCATGATCTTATGCGTGTCCGTGACCATACGGTATGGGCCATTGCGTGGGTTTGAACTCTGAAGTACCTACCTCAGCGTGCAGCAGCCTGCCGCTCGCTCCACAATAGCGTATGTCTCTGCCCGTCTTGCCCTATACTAACCCATGCCAGCATCACCCGCTGCTGTGAGTACTCTCACAGTTGAAGACGGGGATGGGGTATGGGGTATCCATGCTCGAAACGCCTTTGGACAGGCCGACGACGCTGATGGAGCCCCCGCGCTGTCACTTACTGTTTTTAGCCTACAAGTAAGAGCGTCGCTCGTGTCACATGCCTTACTACGGACCACGGCTTAAGAAGCGTTGCGGATCGGAACTGCGACACGGCCTTACATTGTCAGGCGTGTTATAATAGCGCGCAACACATTGCCATGCCATTACAATGAACCACGCTGCATGGGGCCTGATGATGTGATGAGTGATGGACAGGACTGCGTATGCGCGTTTGCCAGCCAAGCGTGCATGCAATCACAACGCACCCCTACCTTGCGTTTGCCGCATTTACACGCATGAGGGCCATTGGGAG
Source organism: Chlamydomonas asymmetrica (assembly GCA_001662385.1). Classification (NCBI taxonomy): domain Eukaryota; kingdom Viridiplantae; phylum Chlorophyta; class Chlorophyceae; order Chlamydomonadales; family Chlamydomonadaceae; genus Chlamydomonas; species Chlamydomonas asymmetrica. The sequence goes on along the minus strand of BDDA01000450.1, from coordinate 39,663 downwards.
GCCAAAGCAACGCACAGCAGGAGGTACCGGCTGGGTACCGGTTTGGGATGTGCCCTTCATCACTTCATGGCACAACAGTGCGCGCAGGGCGTTCACCCACACCACACCGAACACCTGCCTGGAGTCCCCTGAATCTGAGCAGGCGAAACGTGTGGTGGATACCGTACCTCGAGTGCTGGGTTGTTTGTTACGCTGAACACGGTGCACGTGCTTTGCTGACGAGTGTTGATGCCCACATACAAATAGCATACACAATTACACATGCATATCAGGTGGATGTCCTGGCATGCACCTTACCAGCATCCAGCATGTGTGAGTGAGTGGCACAGATGCTTCTGGTGAATGCGCAATTGCAGAATGACTGCAGACCCTGGAGTGGTCTTGCCAGGACGATAGGCGTTGGCTATGAACCTGTGCATGTGACAACCCTATCTCTACATTGTCCCATGTCACACCTGATGCACCTGTTGCCCAGCGCACGCACCATGTCCTTGGGCAGTCTGAAGAGAGAGGTGCAAACCAGGTTACAAAGCAGCATGCAGTATTGCAGTTGCTCCACAGCACCCACACAGCCTGACCCAGATCGCTCAATCGTTTGCCAACCAATTAATCAAGTCGTTGTGTTCACAGTGCGCGCTTCAGGTCAAGCCAACGGTCAAGCTTGGGTTAGGCCTGATCAGCAGTGCAAATGATGGCAGTACGTTAATACCCACAGTGTTGCGATGCTATTTTCACAGGTGCAAGGCCACACTGGCATTGCAGTCCGGATCAGAGTGAATGCCGGCCCACACTCTCGCCGGCTCATACATTGTATGTCAGTAGCAGAACCCAGCAGAATCCCTCAGCACAACAACGTGCACATGGGCGTACCTGCCACGAAGCACGACAGCACTTCGCAGGCGCATGCCAATATGATTTAGCGGCATGCACAGCTGATGTCCACGAACCTGCATCGTGCTTGCTGAATGAATAAATGAATTAAGGGAAGGTGAATCAAGTTCAGAGCAGAGGAGGTTGCGGCTGTACTTGTGCGTGTAGAGGGGGTGCGGGGAGACAGGGGACTTTGCAGCCTGCAAAGCAATGCAAACTGTGCGGGTCATACATGCACGGCATGCAAAGCACCAATGATTGGTATGCCTGTGGTGCCATGGTGAGAGCGCGGTGACTGGGAAGGGTGGGCTGGGAAGGGGTGTGCCCTGATGCAGGGTGGCTTGCAGGTTCCGCCAACCTCAGCTCTTCAGGTGAAGGGGTATAACACCTTGCTTGCTTTTCGGTTTCGGCACGTTTCTGATCGTATCAATATGACACCAGCGGTCACACTGACCACAGCAGCCGCAGGAGGCCCTGTATGAAGAGCATGTACTCTCCAGCACCCAGCTTGGAGCTCCCATAAAGCCTGTCTACAAAAATGATGGGGACCTGCGCACGGAAAGCGGGCACGCCGCAAGCAGGCAGTTAGGCCATTGAACGCACCAACATTTCCCTGAGCTGTATCAGGCAGGGCAGAGGAACAGGGCAGTGCAACGGTAAGTAAACATCTCAGCAACACCAACATACCTCCTCTATGCGTAGCCCAGCATACTGCGCACGCACAATGACCTCCATCTGAAACGCGTATCCCTTGGAAGTCGTGCAGCCTAGCAGCTGTACGAGACACTCGCGATTGTACAGCCGAAAAGCGCCTGTGAGATCAGATGTGGTAGCCCCTAGCATAAAGGACGCAAGCAGGTTGGCTCCTCGGCTGGTGAGCTTGCGCGCCCAGTTCCACCCAGCGACACCCCCGCCTGCCAGGTAGCGCGTGCCAGCAACGATGTCGGCGTCCGTGCGGCGTTGAACGCTGATAAACTCTGGCAGGTACTTCGGATGGTGTGAGAGGTCAGCATCCATCAGAATAACAAACTTCCCACGGGCTTCCTGCAAGCCTGCCATGTAAGCGCTTCCCAACCCAAGCTTGGCGGGGCGTGCCAGCAGGCGTACGGTCGCAGGGTGGTGCTGCTGCAGCTCGCGAACGGCCTCCTGCGTTCCATCTGGGCTATTGTCGTCGACTATGATAACCTCAAACGCTGCCAGAGGCGCGAGGTACTTCCAGACCAGATGCACAAACAGCGCAATGTTCTCCCTCTCGTTATACGTCGGGACTAGGATGGTGAACTCAGGAGGGCCTTCACTGCTGTCAAGACCTGTGCTCATGCTGGTCAAAGCGCCTCAGTTCAATGTGCGCGTGCAGGCCAACAGGAGGCGCCAATCGGGACGGGGAAACTTGCGCACTGTCCAGGGCAGAGCGACAGGGAGGGTTGATAGCTGATTAGTGGGTACTCATCACAAGCCCTGTATGGAGATGTGAAGGTGCAGTCGTCCAGGTCAGCATGCACCTCCTCGCATCAAATTGTGCGTTCATTCACTTCTTGCGACAACGCCTGCAGAGCTGTCAAAAGCCATTGACATGCGTGGGCACCTGGCTCACCCTACAGCACACTCACACCGAACCACCATTGTATTTGACACGCCAAGCAGGTTTCGCATAGCGTAGGCAACACAATGCTCCTGCCCGGACAGCAGCTCCAACACTGGAGGTCAACCTCGCGGTCACCTGTGCAGGGTTCTTGGACGTGAGCCTGGCTAGTTGACAGACACCCAGCCTCTCATACCCGTTTTGTGCCCTTCGCTGAGGCCTATGCCCTTTTTGCCACAATTTGCAGGGCTCAACGGAAGGGGTGTGCCCCTTTGCCGTCACGCCTTGCTGCCGGGGTGCGGGCAGCAGCAACTCAGCCAAAGCCAGGTGTGTGGGCCTCTGGTGCTCGTTTTGAAACTTATGCCAAGTTGCTGGAGGCTGGGCACATCGTGCACCCTGAGCGTGGGGGCTATCGGCAGCACGGGGCCCTCGCTGACGCTGGCGATCAAACACCCACAGAAGCCAATTCCTTTGCTCTGGCCCACCTGCTTGCTGGCTCCCACAGATCAACCTGTCCAGAGCGACACGCCTGCCACTGCAACAGCTGTGAAAGCCGCAGACGACGTCAAATCGGACGAGTACAGCGAAACCATGCAAAAGCGAATGGGAACCACGCTCACTTACAGGCACGAGGATGGGATCAACTACAACAGGATTATCCCGGACTTGATTGTGGGCTCGTGCCCTCAGACGCCTGAGGATATTGACTTCTTGTACAACAATGAGAACGTCCGCACGATATTCTGTTTGCAGGTGCGCACTGGGAGCCGCTTGCGGGGGTGCTTATTCCGATTGCGGTTGCGGTCCCCTAAGGGGCGCACTGTACAGCCGCGGCCTGCCTAAACTGGCCGCAGGCATGCAGGCAGCATGCGAGCAGCAGCCCGCACTGGCTGTACACCACTACACATTTGCTGGCCTTGCTGCATTGCCGCTGGACAGCACATAGGACAGCAGCATTGCCGGGATGGCCATAACTTCCATTCTCTCACAGCCACCACCAGGCAGATGACGCACGGCTTGCATGCGTGCATGCAACCCATCGCATTCTAGCAATGGCATGTTTTCCGCAATTGAATGCTTACCGAAGTTACGCGACACACACATTGCAATGCAGCCATCATGAATCACTGCACCACGGGGCCATGGGGAGCTGCATATGTGGGCAGACCCATAGCCTCTCCGTTTCATGGCATAAATGCATCGCGCATGCAGCACCTGCGCTTGCCAGTCCCGATCTGGGTCATGTCAAGTACCGGCATGGACCCCCCTCATCACCTCAATGGATCCGAACGCTTCGCTACTCCTTCGATGCGTGACCCACATGTCCCACAACGCCCCCCGTATTAGAGAGGCTCCTTGTACTGTCGTGTCCTGAGGTGTGCGTAGGTTTCCACCTTGCGTTTGTCACAACCTTGTGACCTACGCACACCTCAGAACACGACAGTACAAGGCGCCGGCGCATTACCATCCTTTGGCATAGCGCCTGGCCCTTCTGGCCCAACGTGAACACCATCACTGTGCCCCTTCTGGAGCTCCATAATATTCCTGCATGCATGAAACACTGCTAACACGACAAAACACGTGCCGCTTTCCATAAAAATCACCACAAAGCAGCCACCAAAGCCATGGAATACGGTTCGCCTCGGCATCCCAACCTGTGATGGTGTGTGCGGGCCGGCATGTGATGGCGCGCAGGAGGACTCTGACATGGCATACTTCAGCCTGGACATCAACCCCATCAAGGAGCGCTGCAAGGAGCTGGGCGTGGACCACGTGCGCTTCCCCGTCCGCGACTTTGACCCCTTTGACCTCCGCCGCAAGCTGCCCAAGGTGCTGAGCACTGACTGCTGCGCTGCGGCGTGGTTGTGCGCTGCACCTGACCCTCTGAGCGCACGATGAAGGCTTCTACCCGGGCTTCCACTGCCTGCCTTATATGTAGTTGTGTACCGACTGCGCTGCGCTGATGTGTGCCTGTGTGCCTTTGTGGCTCTGGCCTGACGCTGAACGCTTGATGCGGGGCTTCCACCTCCTTTTACATGTCGTTGTGTACTGCGTGCTGGTTTGGATGCTGCATTTTGTCTTGTATCAATCCGCGAGCGCGCGTGGTGAGTTTGCAGCCAAGGCCCTTGCGTCGCTGACTTGCTGTGCTTGCGGTTGTTGGGTGCGCAGGCGGTGTCACGGCTGGCGCGCGCGCACGACCCGCAGGCAGGAACCATCTACATCCACTGCACAGCCGGTCAGTCGACGGGCACTGCAGGGAGGGGGCTGTGATGCTCATGAGCCGTCTGTGCAAAGCCGGGGGGTGGGGAGGATGGCATGCATGAGAGCCTCGAAGCAATGGAAGGAAGCAACCGCACAGCACGCACGATGCAGCAGCAGGAACGTTGCCGCAGTGTGAGGCGGGGTTGCCCTGCAGAGTGCTGCACATGCGCTTCACCAGCCTGGCCTCACACGCGCATCGCTCAATCGAACACAGCCCGTGTCAGCCCCTCACGTGCGTTGCGGTGGAACTGGTAATCGTGTAGACTGCAGCATGGGTTTCGAGTATCGACTACGATCGTGCCTGGAGCGCATGAGCGCACGGATGCTTGTGTGTGCAATTGTGTGCATGCCACTTGCGGGGCCATTCGGTGTGCGTATGCGCAAGAACAGAGCCTGCATTCGTGTGCGTGTGTGTATTGTGCGTGCATGTGTCAGAAAGAGCGCCCAAGGGGCATTCCGTGTGATTCCCGTGGGGCCATGCAGTGTGCATATGCGTGTGCGTGTGTGTGCAGGGTTGGGGCGTGCGCCCGCGACGGCGCTGGCGTACATGTGCTGGCTTCGTGACTACCAGCTTGATGCCGGCTACGAGCTGCTGCGCGGCCAGCGCATGTGCAGCCCCAGGTGGGTACGATTGATGGTCGCATGCAGAGGCTCTGGGTCTGAGCGCATGCAGGTCGTGCAACTGCAAGCATGGCCGTGGTGCGTGGTGCGTGCACAAGACGCGGGCACTGCATGTCCGACTGTGGTCCACCACCACCAAACAGCTGCACTGCATGCATGCGACTCCATTTTTCCAGATGCGATGTCGGGCTGCGTTTCTGTAGTTGCGCATGCTCAACTTTCGCACTACCATAAGTGACCTTCACTCAAATGCTGCGCTGGTGAGCTAACGTGCTGCCAATGTCCTCGCCTGTCTCTTGTGATGGCGGCGTCTGTCGCTACAGGATCGAGGCCATCCGCTCAGCCACGGTGGATATGCTGATGGGCACCGCGCCGGTGGAAGCCGTGATTGAGGTGCACCGCATCGGCACCAGCACAGACTTCAAGGCAAGCACCCACCCAATCTCGACTGACTGACTGCGTGATGTGTGACTGTGTCACGGACTCACGGCCCTAGTTGGGCTAGCCTGGCGACCCCAATGGCACTGTGGCCGCTGGCTGGTGGAGTTAGCAATGCGTGTGACCATCCCTCCCCTGCTGTGTGTGCGAGATGTTCCGTGTCACCCCTGAAAGTGTGCAGCAGACCAGCACATGGTGTGGCATGCGCATCGTTGATCCACATGTAGAGCTGTTGGCCTGCCAGAATGCATTGTGTCGCTGTTGCTGCTGATGCTAGGCCTGCCAGCCAGAGGCCTGGGGCCCGCCTCAGAACGAGTATCAGAGCAGCCAATATGGCATGCACATATTGTGGTTCAATCATTGATGGGTCCGCCTGAGCCAGGGAGGGAATCCCCAGGGCCGTGGCCTACAGCCTGCAGCCCTCGCTAAGCCACCCCTGGAGCTCGAGCACAACTCCATTTCTGTTCGGGCCATCTTTTCCACCTGCCCACTCCCCACATCCATGCCTCTGCCCGCCACCTCACTCATACACACTCGCCTGCAACAACCCCTTCCCCGCCTCCCCTCTGTCTTGTGCTGCAGGTTGCGGGCCTTGACGTGGGCTGGCACAAGCAGCTGGACATGGCCGTCGAGCAGGGCACCGGGCGGCGTGCGCTGCGGCGCGCGCTGCAGCCGGGCGCGTACCAGTGGAAGCTCGTGGTGGACGGCCACTGGACGTACTCGGCCGACCACCCCACAATACAGGACGGCCAGAACATCAACAACATCTTGCATGTGAGGCCTGCGCTGTCAGCACCCTCGCCTGTTGGTCCTGTTGGCAAATGATTGGTTGATGGCGGCGCAGCTGTGTGTGTGCATGCTTGTGCAACACGCCCAGGATGGGAAGGTGATGAGCCTCAGCTGTATGTACGTAGGGCACGTGTGTGCCAGCAACAGCACGCAGGAAGGGTGTATACCTACCCGTCAGCCTGGTCTGTTGCCTCCATGCCGCCTCCCTCGCTTGCGCGTCAGCTCTCGCCTATAAAGTTTGGTGATGAAGCGCCAACAGGCGAAAGCTGAGGCACGAGCGAGGGAGGCGGGATGGAGGCTTTATAGCCATGAACCTGGTTCAACAAGCTGATGCACGCTGATGCAAGCGATTCAGCGTATTTAAGCGTGTTTAATGTATCGCGTGTATGTCGCGGCGTATGGCTCTGCGTGCGCAGGTGATCGGGCGTGACATGGACCTGGATGAATCGGTGCGCCTGCAGCGCCTGCTGCTGCCGGGCGCGGACCTCACACCAGATGAGCGCCTGGAGGTGCGGGCGCTGCTGTGCCCCTGGCGCACGCACGAGCACCTTTTCCCCGTTCCCCTCGACCAGCAGTCCCTGGGGCTCATGCCCCTGGACTTCGACCCCACGCCCGAGATGCCGGCTGTCAACAGCTATGACCGCGACGAGGATTGAGGGACCGAGGAAAGGGGAGAGGGGGCGGAGGCAGGACGCCTTGGCTTGTATATGGGCGTTGGGGGGTGGTTCACCTCTCGGCCCACCTCGGCTCGGCCTCTCGAGGCCAGCCTGCAATAGACACATGATACTCTTGAACAGGACTAGGGATGTTCGCAGGTGCGCGATGCACCAAGCACACACATGCTCGAGTGGCGTTGGAACACTTCTCTCGTGCGTTTGAAATGGTGAGGTGGGTGAGGTGGGTGGTGTGCAGGGCGTTGGTGGGTGAGACAGATACTGACTACTGCATTATGTGTAGGAGTAGCCAGGCTTGCGGCGTGCGCTACTCCCAAGACTGGTTGGTACCTTGCGCCTGCAAGCATGAGTGCGTCACGTGTGCCACACTTGCATCCCCGCGTGAGGGTTTGATGACCTTGAAACTGCAGCGTCAATGGCCCCGAGTGCGCCATGTGTGTTATGGACTGACAGTCATGGTATTCTCATGCACTTTGTGTCCAGCACCAACGGCGCCGGCAGTGGGCGGTTGGCACGCCGGGTTTCCATTGTCCATATTGCCCGCAACTGTCCAAGCAAGTACTGTGGATGAGCAACTTTTGCGCACTTATGATCTTGTCCATGCAGCGTTGGGTTGTGACGTATGCGAGCTGCGTGCTTTGGTGCAAAGGTTTTGTGTATCCGAGTGCACAAGCGTGTGTGCATTTGCGCACGTCGGACAAGGCCTGGAGCGCTGAGGTGTGCTGTAATGCGTCTGCACCAAGCGTCAAGTTTTCGCAACATGCGGCATGTTTTTGTGATGCGGTACATCTCAATTGTTAATGCAGTTACGGCGTGATTGGACATGGAAGGTCCTGATAATTCTACGAAAACTGTTGCTGCTGCTTTATCCACTGAGGCTTGACCAACGACTACACAAGGCACCTCCACTTTTCTAAACGTTCTTGCCACTGACGTCAATGGGGACGATGGACACAGCGGCGACAGAGGGAGGGTTTCCAGCACCACAGGCTGAGCTTCCACCTGGAGAATTTGCTGGGACATACGCGAGCAGCTCGACAGCTGAGCTGCAGCCCTGGCCAGTGCAACCGGAGGTCATGATGGAAGGAAGTGAGGTCCTTACAGGAGCAATTAACCAAGGCCGAATGGAGTCACATTTATATGCTGGAACCAGTCAAGGCATTGGTCCTGAGGGCCCCCAGGACACGTAAGCTTGTGCAAGGCTTGATGAATAAGAACTACAAGTGGTTCACTCTTTCCTGCCATCCATCGCTCTCACACACAAACAGCGTCACGGGCCCAGACCTGGAAGTAATGGTCTTATGATGTTTGTCTGCCTATGTTACGCTTTTATGAACAGGGGCGAGGGCATGCCTCCAGACGATGTTATAGCCCATTTGCCTCGATACGCCATGCCAAACATAGCCAGCTCGATGCCCTACTACATTAATTCAGAACAAGAATTCCTGTTTAGAACCTTCAATACTGGGAACTACGATATGCTCAGACACCTGCCAGCAGGCTTGAAGGCCGCCCAGGTATGCTGCCCGGTTGGAACCGAACGTGCCACATTTTTGTGCGAGCAACACAAACCCATATTTGGTGCACCATACAATCGACACATTCTGCATTTGCAAATCGTGCGTCAGGTGCAAGCCAACCGCATGTCGCGGATGGAAGCGACACGGCAGTTCCTCATGCCCGCGCTGGGGCAACCACGCCTGAAATCAACGAGCGACAATGCCCAGGGCTTGTTCGGGACGTTTGAGTACATCCCGTCTAAGTTCTCACTGGCGGATGAGTTAGCATCCAAGGAGCGAGTGGCAAACGAGACTGTCCGCCTGACGGTGAGAGGCAGGGATCTAGCAGCACCAATCCATGCGACTCAAAACACCGTCTGCAACAGTAAACCCAGATCTGCGCACGGTCACGCCTGGGTCATGTTCGTGTAGCATTGGCATGCTTGGGCGGTCATGCCATGCATGGAAGGCATGATGGCTGCCAGGTTGTGGCGTTCACGCCACTGCATCCGCACCGAGTAGTCCAATTCCATATCCATAGCTGCGTTCCTGCACGCTCGCCTGGCGCTCCCATGACGTCGCTTGTGGCACATAGGGTTGTGCAAAAAGCACCATCTGTGTGCTAGCACCATGCATGTTCATTCATCACATGACATCTCGACTCATCCTGGATTACCGCCGTCCTGTGGCGGCCCCCTCCAGGTGGGGCAAGGCAAGGAGTTCAAGCCTGTCACGGCACCGCGCTACATGAAGCACATGAACTACGACCCATCCATCGCTTTCCCGCACCTAGCTGGCGGCTACGCAGACCTGCCCGAAATCATCCAACAAGAAAAGTGAGTCTCAGAGTGTGTTGCCCTGCACCCTGCGTGCGCCAGCGTGCAAGCAGCGCGTTTCGCCGTGGTGCACATGCTGTATGCTTGGCGCAGGCATGCTTTGGAGCGTTTGCCAACAGCGCTGCCTCTATGTCACTCGTCAGCCGCAGCCGTGCCTGTGTAGCGAGCCCTGCGCTAAGGACCACGTAAGGCTCCTGCACCGGAGTGAAGCTGTGTGGTCTACAGCTGCGTCCCTCGACCGGTCGACACACATGGCACTATGATGGCTGACATGCGGATCAAGGACACGGTGTGCATCACAGCATGCGCGAATTGGCATGTACAGTTTGTGTGGCAAACTGAGAATCCAACACTCCTCACACCCCCGTGTGCTGCTGGCGTAGGATCCTGGCGGCGTCCAAACACGTCCAGCCGCCGTTTGTGCAGGGTGGCACGCCGCACGTGCTGAGCTGCGGGCGGCCCACCAAGGCGGTAGCACACGAGATGATGGGCAGCCTCAAGCGCTGGATCGCCGGCGACTGGCCGGGGGCGGAGCTGTCGATCTTTGAAAATGACCACGACTGCTGGGTGGTGCGGCTGGTGGAGGCCAGCGTGGAGAGCGTGGAGGGGCTGCTGGCGTACATGAACGTTCTGCTGCGCTGCAACGAGCTCGTGGCGAAATACCAGCTGGCAAAGGTAGGGGTGGGGGCGAGGGCGGCATGCATCCGTTCAGCTGCGTGTTGCACACCTTGCCACACTTGCTGCGTTTGCAGTGGTGGAAGGAGCGTGTTGTTGTGTGGGTGGAGCAGCAGGGTGGGTGGTGGACTGGCGTCTGAGTGAATTGCGCACATGTTTGGGTGACTTGCATAGTGCTGAACTGCTGAGCCCAACGTGCATGTGAACACGGCCCAGGCAGGCACGAGTATGACCTGATGGTCAACCTGTGCATTGGAACAAAACAGCAGCACACTTGTGAAAAAGGATCAACTTGCATATCAGCTCATTTCAAATGCAAGGCGAGGTCCTGCAATCTGCAAAACGCAAAGCAACGAAACCACCATGCACGTACACTGACAGGTCGTGGAGTTCTGGCATAGCCAGCCGGGCGATGGCGGCCTGTACTACGTGCTGCGGCCGCCATGGGTCAAGCCCGACCGCCTGGAGGTGTTCTTCAGCCTGCACCCTGAGGAGCGTGACTGGCGCACGTCCCTCCCTGTAGTGGAGATGGCCAGGGAGAGGGCGGTACGGCGGGCGGCGCTGAAGCGGGACGCTGACGGGGACGCTGACGAGGACGGCGGCGAGGCGGAGCTGCGCGAGACGCAGGCGCTGCACGCGGCGATGAAGCGGCTGGGGCTGCAGGTGGCGGGCGCGGACGAGTTTGCGCCCTCCATCCCCAACACGGCACGATGAGAGGGAGGAGGTGGTTGCGTGCATGCGTGTGCGTTTGTGCTTTTTCCTGCTGGGTTCAATCGTGTGGGACCAGAACCATCATTTATTCGGTTAGGGCCTGACAAGAGTGCAGGCTGAGTTTGTGAGCGATTACGATACTGAGAAAGGGATTTATGCATGGACAGTCAGCCACTTGTAGCAGGAATGCGCTCCTGCCTCAGCCTACTAGCCTGCACGCTGCCCAAGTGCTTTGCATTTATGCATTCAAACGTTTCCCATTTTTCTGTACGTTTCTGGCGTTGACACCATAAGCACCACCCGCCTTACTGCACAACATGCATGTACGTTTCTGTGTCACTGCGGAATACTTTCATGGGTTGCCGCTGACACTTGCACCGCAAACCACCATGCAGCCTTGCCTTCCGCTGACTGCGCTGCCTCCTGCATGCTGTTGGGCACATCAACTATGCTCATAAACCACAGGCATGTCACGTACAGCCTACGCACGACCCCGGCAGCACATGCATAACAATGCGCGGAACTGAGCCACATGCACGCCCAACCGTAAGGTGTGAACATGCAACCTTCGGCATCAACTCCAGCCCCTGCTGATCCACCTTTGCTCGTCGCAGCTGCGTATGCACACGCACACAACTGAAACCGCCGCCAAGACAATACTCACTACAGACACTTTGTAATACACACCCGAGGCCCTTGTGCATTGAGCATATGCAGGCATGTCGGCACAACGGTGTGCTATCTTACAGGAGCATGTCAGTCCAATGGCAATCATGCATTGCGTCTGGGTACATGTGTCAGTACCACGCGTGCAGCGCAGCTTGTGCGGGTGCTGTCAGACCATCAC
>BDDA01000450.1:0-18365 GCA_001662385.1 Chlamydomonas asymmetrica | reverse complement strand
CCCCCCCGCCCCCCGCCCCCCCCCCCCCACACACACACAAACCCCAAGGGCGTGTCATCACTCGTCAGTCTTGCACACTTGCTCACACACACACACCAAGCCGCACCTCTGACAGGTCGTATACCAGCTTGGTCAGTGAAGGATCTGACAGCAGCGCCTCCAGCACCGCCGCCCCTCCCTGGACATCCACGTCAATGTCGTACAGCACAGGCCGGGCAGCACCTGCCCCTGCACGGTCCTGCTGGCTGCCTGCAGCTGCAGCTGCAGGAACATACAGCGCCAGCGAAACGCCTGCGGTAGCAGCGCCTGCGGCAGCACCAGCGACCCTCGGTGTGATGTCCCCTGGGGTCGCGTCTGCTGCCGCTGCATCAGCTGTGGTGGGTTCGGCAGGTGCGGGGTTGCATGATGTGGCAGCGCCCACGTCCCCGCTGTTGCTCTCCTCGCAGGCTGCTGCCTCAGCTCCTACTGCTGCTGCCGCTGGCACGTTGCTGCTTGCCTCCTGAAGGCTGCTGGCGGCAGCCTCGGTGCCGTCACTGCTGCTGGTGTCAGCAGCCCGCGCGATGCGCCCGGGCCGCACCACAATGGCCACCTCTCCGGCACGCCTGCAGCACTCCAGGCAGCTACGCAGCTGCGCATCTGCGCTGCTGGTGCCGGTAGAGACTGTGGCACCGTAAGCGCTGCCAGGAGTACCATTGGGAGACCCCGCCTCAGCTGCGCCATCATCAGCAGCATCAGCAGCTGGTGTTGAGGCCGCAGAGGTCTCCGCGGCTGCGCTGGCACGAACCTGGATGCGGATCACCTGCAGCGCTGGCAGCTGCTGCTGCTTCTGCGGGGGTGTGCCAAAGCGTGCGTACAGTGCAACGGAGCGCGGCTGCGTATCGGGCGACGCAGCGTACAGCTCAGACGCTCCCTCCTCCACCTCTTCCTCCTCCTCCTTCACCGCGGATGCTGGTGCCGCTGCTTCTGCTGCCTCAGCAGCATCTGGTGCCGCTGCTGCGGCAGCCTGAGCCACACCCGCGGCCACCTCTTCCTGCTCTGGTGCCACCTCAGCTTCTTGGTCCTCCTGTGGAGTGGAAGCCGCGAGGGCATCGGGCTCCGGAACCACTGCCGCCGGCAGCCCTTCTCCGACAACGCGCGAAAATATGCCCCTGACCATGCGTGCAACGAGCGCAGCATCGTCGTGCACCTCAGGAGCCGCCTCATCGCCGGTGGCGGCAGAAGCAGCAGCGCTGACAGCGTCCGCATGCACGCCTTCTTGCTCAGCTGCGGCGGGGGCCGCCTGGCTGGTCTCGGAGGATGCGTGTAGTTCCACCAGCGGAGGATGGTTCCACCAGCACTTCCTGCCGTGCCTGCAGGTCCCCAGCTTCATCCAACTTCGGCAGTCGGCAACGCCCGGCCGCACCGGATGCTCATGCTGCAGCTGCTGCTGCTGCTGCTGCGAGGGTAAGGGTGAGGGCGCCGCCTCGCCGCCTGTGCTGCTCTGTGGTGCCGACTCGTTCCCCTCCGTGCTGTGGCCGCCGCTGCCACCGCCGTCCGCACCCAGCTCGTCCATGCCAAAGCTGTAGTAGTTGGTAGGCGGTGCGGCGAGCGCGTGCCGTATGGCTGCTTGGGTAAGCCTCACACGCAGCGGCCGCCCCCCGGCACCCTCTGCAGGCAGCACCTCGAAGTACTGCTGCGGCGGCGGCCGCTGCTGCTGGCCGTTTTCGCGGACTGTGGGGTGAGGAGCGCTCAGGGCGGCTGCCAGCGCATGCATGGCCTCCGTTGCGGAGGCGGGCGGCACCTTGATCAGGCCCTGGCCCTGCCGCGTCAGCAGGGCCGAGACAATCTGCAGCGGCAGCGTGTAGGGGCCCAGGTGGGAGTGGCGCGCCAGCGCTAGCTGCACCGCCGCCGCCCGCATGGCGAGCGAGGCCGGGTCGTCGCCCGGAAACAACGCCGCTAGCGGCGCAGTGGGCAGCGCCTCTGGCGGCCCTGCACTGACTCCTCCCGACCCCCCTGCTGCCTGCGTGACAGCAGGAGCAGCTGGCGCGGCCCTGGCCGGCGCGGCAGCCGCTGCTTCCAGCGGCGGGTGATGGAAGTAGCACTTCATGCCAAACTGGCAGGTGCCCGTTTTCGCGTAGTGCTTGCACACGCGCATGTGGGGCCGGAGGGGGTACGCGTGGGTCAACGCCTCGCTGCCGCCCTCCGCCGCCCCCCCTGCCGCCGATCCACTTGCCCCCGCCCCGCCACTCTCGCTCATGCGTTCATGGACGCCTGCCGAGCCACCACCCGCGTTGTACGGGTGCGAGCTCGCGGCTGCGGTCCCGGCGGGCGGGGGCGCCTCCAGGGGGGCGCTGGCGTTGAGCGCTGCTACGTCGAGGCGCACGGTGGTGAGGCCTCCGTGGTACTGCGCGATGTGGAAGTAGCGAGGGTAGCCTCGGGCAAGCATCAGCACGTACCCGTGCGCTAGCGCGTCATCCTCAGCCTCTTCCGACGGCAGCAGCCGCTTGCGCCGCAGGAACGAGGCGAGCTCGCCGATGCTCTGCATCGGGCCGCCGCTACCGTCGCCCCGCGCGGCGGCGCCGGTGCCGAGCTTGCACATCGCGGCGAGCGCCTGCGTGATGGCGCGGCAGCCGCGCTCCTGGATGCCGTCGCCCGCGAAGGCGGAGGAGAGGAGCGACATGTTGGGCCGGTCGGCGTCAACAACGGGCCGGGCGGCGGCGTCGGGCTTGGTCTGGGAGGTAGACGCGGTCGCGCCGGTGGCAGCAGCACGGCGTGCGGCGAGGCGTGCGCACTCCCGCTCGTACCACAGGTGCTGCCAGTCCGGGGGCATCGAGCGCGGGTGTGGGTGGTTGTAGTAGCACTTCTGCCCGAAGTGGCAGGCGCGCTTGTTGGACCAGTGCGCGCAAAGAATCTTTCCGGGCCGCAGCGGCAGCGTGTGCGGCTGCTGCATCATCTGGTATAGCGTGGGCGGCACGAACGCGTCATCCGTGCCCGCTGCGGCGGCAGCAGGCTTGGCAACAACGCTGCCATTGTAGCCGCCGCCGTTGGAGGCCCTGCCGCCTGCAGCGGGCGCCGCTGCTGCTGCTGCTGCACTTCCTCCGCCCCCGCTGTGTGTGGCGGAGCTCGCACCGCTGGCGGACAGCGTAGCCGCCCGGCCCGGCAAGAATGGCGGCGGCGGCCTCCTCGACGCCGCTCGCAGCTCCTCCACCTTCAAACGAACCGTCCTGGTTGCGGTTGCTCCAGATACAGCGCCGGAGGCGGAGGCGGCGCCCTCGTAGAGGGACTCTGGGCGGGGGTGGGCGGGGGCGTGGTGGCTGTTGCCGTTGGCGGCGTGGGGGTCGGCGCTGTGGTGGGGCGCGCGCGTGGGGGCCACGCTGCCCAGCTCAAAGAACACGGGGCAGCTTCTCAGCAGCTCCTCTGCCTGCATGCATTGAACAGTCACCATGAAGAGGCACAACAACTGTTTTACGAAGGGACAATCTGTGCAGGCTGACATTCGCCAAGGTGAAGACTTGAGACGATTGTGGGCCAGCGCTACAAAGCGCAGACTTGCACAGGCGACGGAATCACTTTCAGTGTTGCGGTGGGTGGTGGCGAGACAGTCATGCAGTACAAGACAAGTACAAGACAAGTATAAGGCAAGTACAAGACAAAAAAGGAGCAAACTCCCCCAAGGGGATGAGACACGACACGGCAGCGCCAAGGCCTGCTGACCGCACCTGTCGCTCCGCCAGGTGCCATTCCCCCCCGCAGCTCACGAGCTTCTTGTTGCGCAGCAGCTTGACCACCGATGACAGCGGCAGACAGTGCGCCGGCAGCACCACGCCCACCTCCTCCTGTAGCCCCTCCTCACCCCACCGCTGCTGCTGCTGCTGCTGCTGCTGCTGCTGCAACGATGCCTGGTGGAACTGGGGGGTAAGCACCCCCGCGAGGTGCGCCGCCACCGCTCGTAGCGCCCGCTCGTGCGGGCCCTGCCCGGGGATAGCGTCCGCCACCTCTGCTAGGGACGGCGGGGAAACCGCCGGGGAAACCGGCGGCGGCTCGACCGCGCCGCCCTCGCTTCCGCCAAATGCTGAGCCTGCACCCGGCGCATCCGCAGCGCCGCCGGTGGTGGGCATGGGTGACTCCAGCGGGCTCACGGTGGCGTCGCGGGACGACCGCACGCCCGCTGACGGGCCGCCGGCGGCGCCGCGGATGATCACCCCCAGCGCGGAGCGTACGTGTGCGCCGAGCCCCGAGTCCGGCAGGGCGGCCGGCCTCGGGGGGAGGCCTCCGCCTGCACCTGCTGCTGCTGCCGCGGCGTGAGAGCCCGGCGTGAGAGCGGCGCCTCCAGCGGCAGGGCTGGGAGCGCCGGTGGCACTCACTCGGCCCACCATACCGCCTGCACCGTATGCTGCTGCTGCCGCTGCTGCCGGCGTGGGCGTGACCCTACCGGACGCGCCGCCAGCGCCGCCGCTGGCTGTGCGGGCCAGGTGCTGCTGCCCCTGCAGCACTCCAGGGGAGGCCGACCGTGCCGACGCAGCACCCCCTGCCGGCACCCCTCGTTCAGCGCCTGCCGCCGTGTGCGGGCCAGGCGCCGTGTCTCCAAACGAACCGAATGTGGGCACGACGATTGGTGTCGGCCGCTGCCCGGGCTTGCTAGGCTCAGGTGCATGCAGTGGGTGCTGCTGCTGGCTCTGGCTGGCGCCAGCATGTGAGTGGGGCGCGTAGGGGCCGTGTTGGTTGATGGGCTTAGGCGGGTTGGCCTCCGGAGGCAGGTGCTGGTCCACGAGCTGCTGTGCTGCTAGGCGAACCATGCGCACCTCCCCATGCCATCCCACCTGTGATGTACGTACGGTGCATCAGCATATGGGGACAAGATGAAAAGTAAGACATACCCTATGACGTCTTTGGAAGACTTCAACAATAAGTCAATGACCTGCAACCATAACAAGTGCTTGTATTGAGGATTTGAGGAGCTGGTCAAAAGTGGCGCTGTGCGTGCAACGCATGCACGCTGCGCGACCTTGCATGTGGGGGGCCGGTGATGCACCTGCATTCTGCAGTGCTGTAGTCAAGCATGCACCGTCCCTGCACGTACCTGCAGCATGCCGCTCAGGTCTGACTCCAGGAACTGGACGATGCCGCCAGCGGGCAGCGCGCCCGCCTCCCGCGGCCATGACATCTGCAGCGCCTCCTCCACCTCACCCGCCAGCAGCGCCCATAGGCCTGACGGGGAGGCCGGCTCCACCTGCACGCCACACTAGCCAGGTAGGACGACGGTAGTAAGGGTATAATGGACACAATAGTGTACACCGGTCCCACAAGTTGGACTTATTTGGTTCAAGCCAACATGTAATTGATAGAACACCGTGGTGCCGAACCGCTATTGTGTCGTTCTTGCCAATCGCGTCGAGACAACTTGGCAAGCCCTGCGGGCGAAGGTGACGCGTGAAAGTGATGCGATCATGGATCGCGTCGCTCGTGCCAACGTGCACAGCTTCGCGCCAACAGCGCTACCTTTTTAACATGGCTGAGCCAAGCCATGCACAGGCCACGCAACTGCCAAATGCGACCCACATGGTGATCTGGGTCAAGGGTGTCAAAGCTGATCTGGGTCACCTGTTGCCGAGGACAGCGTCAGCGCAATAGCAAAACGACGCAAGCGATCACTAATGCGTCACACGCTTTCCGCCTTTCAAAAGGTGGAAAGCGTGTGACGCATTAGTGATCGCTTGCGTCGCTCTGCTATTGCGCTGACGCTGTCACACTGCACAGGTGCGGGAGCAAGCACGAAGCAATGCGCACCTGCTTAGCCAAAAGCTCCACGGCCTGTCGTGCCACGATGTGCAGGCGGTCACGGCCTGGCCAGAGCCTGGCTGCTGCTGCTGCAAGCCTGTCTTTTGCCGCAATCTTGAGCGCATCCAGATCAACCGAAACCAGGACATCCGATGACGAGGTGTAGTCCATGAATTTGAATGCATGGAGGCTGCTTGCGTGCCCCAAAACATCCTACAGATGGAAACACAACGCAAATATTACTAACAACTTGTACGATGCGTTCTACACCTGGCTGCTCATACCACCGCTGGAAGGGCAAGAACCTTGAGGGTGTAATAAGCCTGGCTGCTGTGGTCGTTTGCACGCTGTGCCCCAGCGTGCAGGCACTGAAGCGTGCACCAAGTACACTCACCCGCAGCTTTGGCCACTCGTAGCCAAACCACAGTGGCCGGTTGGCGGGCGTGCACATGAAGTGCCCGATTTTGGTGATAAGCAGCGTCATGGGCGGGTAAGCACCTCGCGGAGCGCCGTTGCAGGCCTGCTTGCTGTCGGAAAGCAGACCCGCGACCAAGCGCCGTAGCTTGTGACCAGGAGTCGCCCCTGGCCACACGATTCCCGCAAGCGTCTTGGCAAGCGCCCTGTCGGCGGGGCTGGGATCAGCCCACTGCTTGTACTCCTGGGGCTCGTGAAAGGGAGCCGATGGCTTCTCTGCCTTACCAAGCAAAGTACAAGCAGCAGCTGCTTGGGAGTCTGTCACAGGAGCAGCATCTGGAGGCCCAACGGCAGCGCTGCTGCTGGTTTCAGGCAGGGCCACGCTGCCTCGGTCAGGGGCAACAGAGCCCGCCGCAAACGGCAGGGAGGGCAGCAACGGAGAGCTCAGCGGCGGGCCTCCGTTGGGCGCTGTCGCCCAAGTAGCCTGGCTGAGAACGGCGTCCACCCCTGCCCTGAAAAAGTCCTCAAGGGACTGCGGCATCGTCGGCTTTGCAGCGCCCGTGCCCTGCTGGGGTCCTTGCGGCACGTGCTGCAGCAGCTGCAGTGCGTTGGCCTGCATGTTCATCCCCATAGCTGCTACGTCTTGCTGTCGTTGAGCCTCGTCATACTCGTTGGTGGAAGCGGCGCCCGTCGGCGGGAGTAGCGCGTTTGCACGACGCATCAGCTCGCTGAACCGCAAGGTGACCTGGTCAGTCTGGAGCGAGACGGTGAAGCAGGGGTCCTCAAGGCTGGCTACGCCATAGGTCAGGGGGCTGTCCTGGTCAAGCCACACAGAGCGCTGCTCCCAGGCAGAAGCCAGTGCCGCCTCTGGTGTTCAAAACGGAGCGATCGTACACGCATTCACACACGGTCGAAGGAACGGCAGAGTAAGGTAGGGAAACAAAATCATTTGGCATAAAGAGTCAATCGATCAGACAAGTTCTGCACAGCCAAGCTGCACGCTGCGTTCACAGCATACGCGTTTGATCTGGCATCACCGAGCAGCAAGACGCTCCCTCCCTCCCGCCCTCCCGCCATTCCCACCAGGTCGCCCCCACTCGAGATCCCACCCTCAGATCCACGAAGCACAGGCTGGCAGGCAGGGACACCCTAAAGAAGCCCTGTCCCGACCTGCTTGCGACAACTGGATTGTGAACATCTTGTCGGCCGTCGAGTCCAGCACTTGCTGCGAGAGGACCATCAGCGCCAGTTCAGCCGTTGCCCACTGCGCTGGCGTCACTGCCGGCCACAGCTGCATGATGATGGCCTGAAGGTTCGACCTTCCCTTCTCGAAGATCGCCTCTGGCACGAGCATCACTTCACTGAGGTCCTGTCCAAAACAGAACGAGTCGTCCGCGCCAAGCCAGAGCAGCAACGACTCCACATCCTCGCCTGTGCTGCTGCTGAGGTCGTAGATAGAGGTCGGGGTGTTGTTGTTGCTGCACAGCTGCAGTGCAACCTTGCGCTTGGCTACATCTGCTCCGTCTCGGCCGCGGTGGACGACGTGCACATAGAGCTTCAGCAGCGGAGTGACCCCACCAAAGCTCGGCATCGTAGCCATTTACAGGCACAAGAGCGGCCTTATGCGCCCGGCTGGCTACTGCATATTAACCAAGCGTCCTGCACCCTGCTGGCTGCTGCATCGTACGGACCAGCGTGTCCAACCCAGTTAGAGAGGTGCAGTTAGCCAACCAGTGTACAGGGTGGCCGCTGCATATGTGTGGTTGAGACAGTTTCCTCACTTCTAACTGCTGTGCCCGTGCCTTATCACAGTGCAGCCATCCCTCGACCATATATTGTATACCAAATGCACATGTCACTTCACCCGGGAGGGGTGGCGATCGGCAATTGCACTGTGCATCAACACTTGCAACTTGGCTGCCTCAGCAAGCATCCATGTAGCAGGCGAGACATGTTGGTGCCAGTCTCTATCGATGCCATCATAGGGGTGAGCATGCCCTTGCTTGCTGTGATTCGCCAGATGCTTGACGCACCTTTGCCCGCTTCGGCCATGCCAGGCAAGCAACAAAGCATCTTGCCTGCTCAATGCACCTCCTGCGCACGCCAGACGCATACTGATTACCGAGCCAGGACGGCGGCATGGGAGATTGATTTGGGAGAGCAATTGATGGCACCGCTGCATGGTCCGAAATGTGGTGCGCTGTACGAGACCCATGACGCGCGAATGCCAGACGAGCCTAAACGGCATTGATTCCCACACGCTTCTGGACCTGCTTTGTGATAGCTACAACATGCAAAGGCAGCTTGGGCATGACACGTCTTACAGACTGCCGGTATGCATGTAGTTGTACACTTGCGTCAGATACTCATAAACGCAGTGTACGGAAAAGGACGGGTAGCGCTATCACACAGCGCTGCATGCGGTTGGTTATTTGCATGCGTCACAGTGTCATTGCGTGTGTGCGGGAGGGAATGACAACACAGGGACGCACGTGCATGCGTGCACACATGCAGTTTGCTTGTGTGTGTGGGTAACACCATCGCCAGCATGCGGCAACATGTATCAGTCTGCAAGGGCGCATACCGTTTGAGTAATACGAACCCCCCTCCAATGCTTCACACTTCTATGTCCCTATAGGGGTTGATGGAGGCAACATGGAGAGGATGGCGATTCATGCTGCGGGGGCTGCGGGTGAGACCGCCCGCAGGTTGTTGGCGGTAACATGAGGAAATGGGCAACAATACTCTGGTCCGCACAAAACTGCAACCTGCATCGGATGAGCGTAACCGGTGTGACCTTGCTGCGTGATGAGTCCGTCAGCGACTCAGCGTGCACCAGGTGGGCTGCTTCGGTACTCGATGCGGTCGCTGCCCTGAATGCCTGCCGAACAAGCACAACGTGGGACAACTCGCTTTGCGTGTCACCACGAAACACAACAGCCCAGGCGCTAAATGCCCAATCCAGCGCGGCGAGGCTGCCTGGCTGCTGGCCAGGCGGAGCGGCGCTAGCGATGGTCGGAGCCGAGCACGGCTTTCACACGGAGGGGCGGACGCTGACACATACAGCCCCGTAAGGGTGGCCCCTACAGGCCACACGTTTTTCCGCTTTGCTATCCTCTACGATACTACGGTCAGTCGGGGGTGCGAGCGCGGTACGCAGGCGTGCGCGGGCGCGCTCACGGCCGCAGCGCAAACTGCTTGCTGGCGCGCGTGTCGACGTTGACGGCGCCATCGCGCGGCAGCAGCTCGCACTGCGCGTAGTGCTGCAGCAGCTGGTCCGCCAGCACCAGCGCCACCATGCTCTCCACCATGGGCACGGCACGTGGCACCACACAGGGGTCGTGGCGGCCGCGTGCACGGAGGTCCGTCTCGGTGCCCTCGCGTGTCACGGTGCGCTGCTTGACGCCGATGGTGGACGTCGGCTTGAAGGCGACGCGGATGACGATGTCCTCGCCGTTGGAGAGCCCCCCCTGGATGCCGCCGCTGCGGTTGGTGCGCGTGCGCACCTGCACGGCAGAACGGCGAACCGCAACACCCGATCGGCACGTGCTGAGTTACAAGGTGGACAGACGTGCGCAGTATGCAATTGGAGCCCCCATCATTCCGTCAGTTAAAGCTGTGCCGAAGCATGCAACTGTGCGTTATGCGCCCTGTGCAGCTGCCATCCTGACATAGGTAAGCGGTTGCGGGTTGCCCCGTGAACATCAGCAAAGGTGACTAGCCAGTGATCACTCTCCCAGCTGTGCTTGCTGCCGCCTGCCGCCACGTGCTGGCGCTCACCTGGCCATCCTCCGCCATGTAGAACTCATCGTTGTGCTCGCTGCCTAGCATGCGCGACCCGCTGAAGCCGCTGCCAATCTCAAAGCCCTGCAGGACACACACCGGCCGCAAACGCAAACACGACCACTGTCATGATCACAAACGCGCGCCCAAGCACCGCCCCAGCCCCAGACAACGCTGCCGCAATCATGCAAGCCACGGTCATGAATACACGCATGCGGAGTGCCTGCAGCCTGTCATGGCCAAGCCCGGCGTCTAAATGTCCACACATGCCGGTGTGCGTAAACTGAATTGCTCCTGATTGCGTTCTACCCCTCGCACATGTACGCATGCAAGCAACAAAGAGTCCGGTCACCTGTCCATTTGAGTCATCGCCCCGCCCAGAATCCAAGGGAGCAATGTGGACCTTCTAGCAACGTGAGCCCTGCACCCACATGCCGGATCCAGAGCTTGCTGTGGGCAGCCGCATGTGCGACCAAACCGCGCCCACCCGACCGCAGCAGGCCGCCCTGCATGTACGCACCTTGGTGGCTGGCAGCGACAGCATCGCCTTCGCCAGCTCCGCCTCCAGCTTGTCAAAAACAGGGCTCCCGAGGCCCTTGGGGCAGTTGCGCACCACGCACGTCACCTCCCCGCCGCACGACTCGCCCCGTGTGCGCACCTCGTTGATCGCTGCACACAACAGTATGGATTTATCCATGTCTGGCACTGACCCAGCGGCACCACGCCAAGCCCACATACCACAAGCAAACTGAACAGTCACAGCTCCATAACTTGCTGCGAGCCTTGGACTGTATGGGTGCTGGTTCCGGAACCAGTGCTATGGGGTGCTTGACTGAGGAAGGTAAGCTGGCCAACGTGAATGCCAGGGCATGCACTCACCGTCAATCATTTTAACGGCTGCTAGCTGGTCCGGGCACCTGACGATGTTGCTCTCCACGTCCGCAAGCGTGAAAGTGTCATGGTCTACATGCGAGTCAATGTCCTTGACACGGTTCACATACGCAAGGATCTGCGAACACAACGAGCACACATATTTCAATAATAGAAGTACCTGGCAGAACCACAGCTGTCTCGCACTCTGCAGGGCCCTGCGGGCAAATATCCAACCGACACCATCTGGAAGGCAACCTGGCAAAATACACAACCAACTATGCCAGGCCTGACGTGTTCGGTTTCAGAGCGTTACTGAGCACCAGTGGGCGAGGTCGTGCTTGCAACTTGGCTGCACATAAGCTGCATATGCACACAGGCTGCTGGTGGTACTCGACCGCTCGTAGGCTTGCCTCAGTGCCCCCAACAACGTGTAAAAGCTTCTTGGCCACAGCGCCAGCAGCTACACGGCCAATTGTCTCACGCGCAGACGACCGGCCACCACCAGCAACTGCACGGATGCCGTACTTGAAGTCGTACGTTGCATCCGCGTGCGATGGACGGTAAGCCACTGCCATTTCTGTGTAGTCCTGCAACACAGCACGACAACCGCCCAGGTGTCAGACCTTGACACTGCTGTGCTTGCAGGCAAACGGCAGTGATGGATTGCACGCAACCAAAAGCAGTCACAAGCAGTGGCCGGAGACAACTCTCATGCAGTTTCGTGTATACCGCTACGTGTAGCAGCGGGGTGTTTCTTCATATAAAGCTCACCTGGGACTTCTGGTCCTTGTTCCGCACAAGAATCGCTATCGGGGTGCCCAGGCTGACACCATCCGCCACTCCTGACAGGATTTCTGCAATATCCTCCTCCTTGCGTGGAGTAGTGATAATGCTCTGGCCCGGCTTTCTCCTGTCAAGCTCCAACTGGATCTCATTTTCAGATATGGCCAGTCTTGGGGGCACACCATCTATGACACAGCCGACACCCTTGCCGTGGGACTCCCCGAAGGTTGTCACGCGGAAGCAAGTGCCATACGTGCTGCCGGCAGCCTGAACTGACAGCCGAGCAGCGCGCGAGGGACGCGAACAGAAGGCAGGCGTGTTCGCTGAAAAGCGCTGGTGAAGTGCCTGCATGCTGGCAGGGGGGCTCCAAAACAGGCAGAAGAGCCACAAAACCTAACAAAAAGTATTTGATCAAGAAGATCTAGTTCAGGGCATGGACTGGTGTGTTTTGATGTGCCTGATGACCACACGCTGCGATGGACACGTGCTGGCAGCCACTGGACCTATCCCAGCCATCACATGCAGCCTAGCATCCATCTGACCTTCTTGACTCTCAACCACAGTTGTTGTTGTCGTTGATTTGCATGCTCAGGATGTTAGCCTGCAGCGCTGGGCGCTCGGCTCCGTTTCGAGTGCGTGCGCACCCTTGCAGCTTGCACGCCTGGAAGGCGCACACGTGGGCGCTGCATGCCCAGGGTGCACAACAGCGGCCTTGCGCACTCCAGAACGGATCCTGATACCGATTCACATTAGTCGGGGGAGTGCATGCTAGGGGGGTGGTGTGTGCATGATGGGGAGCATCACAATCATTTGGTAGTGTGACCTGGGTGTTTACATCGCTCAGAACCTGAAAGCGGGAAGCGTAGGCGAGAGCGTCAACGACCGCCTTGCATGTGGAAGGGACAGACCTGTGGAGCAACATACAGATCATGCATATGCAGCAGGGGAGGGACAACAGGCTGCAACAAGGGGAGACTCAACAAAGCCCAGGGTCATCGTTGGAGCACCACGATCTTCCTGCGCGGCTGTGTAACCTGTAAATCAGGCTAGCGAGGTGACAGCCCGGCGGGATGCACTCCAGAATGCAGTGATGGGGAATGCGTGAGTCGCGCCGCGCCTGGTTATCCCGTTGGCAGAAACCAAGGGTCTGCATTTCATACGGTGCATTCCTCGACCCATAGGGGGGGGCGTGCACCCTGCACAGCCATAATGCTTTCCTATTATCTGCACAGCTTGTGGGGCACTGTGTGTGCCCCACCCCACCGCATCCCTCCTGACCGTGCATCTGAGAGCGTCGGCGTCAGCCGAGGTTGAACACTTATCTGTGGAAACACGTGTGACCTACTGCAGTCTCGACATGCTACAGGGATTGCTGGCTTCACATGGCTTGGTTGCCCACTTTGCCGCATGTGGAAATGTACACCTGCCTCCCCTATCGTCAAGGCCAGGGGATTTGCCCACAATCAACCGGCCCCTAGGGCAAGCTTCATGTGACAATGGTGGAGCGCTCAGAGCAAGTGATTAATACACACAAACGTACCTGATAATGTACCTGTAAGTTTCTAGGGAACTGAAGTGGCTGATACATCGCAACACTGATACGCTGAGGTGCTTAGTGCCAGTGCCGCTGAGTCAGTGAGAGGCATGACGGTGCTGTGCACACGCTGGAGTGTGTCAAGGCTCGTGCTCTTGTTACTTCTTTCGCTGGTTGCTCGGGCCCTGGAGCACAACTATGGGAATATTTTGGACCTGAGCTTCAGGTACGCATCGCGCACAGCTGCGCAGGTCAGTGTGCATCAGCCCAGCCCCCCGACCTGGCCTCGAGCCAAGCATGTACATGGCTTGCACACATATCAAGAGTCAGTCGTGTGAGTTGTTCCGCTGCTGTCTGCCAACACTTTGCGCCCACGCTCGTTGACGGAAGGTGCAAATGCTGACCCGTGCATGCAATGTTCCATGCCAAAGTGCCTTGGGGAACACCAGGGCAGCCACGCATTTCATCCACTCTGCATTGAAGCGTTTCGTGTTTCCTTTGCCAGGCACAGACCAGAAGCAACGCATCAACATAGCAGCTGCACGGCTGGGTCTGTGCTTTGAGTGCAGGCTTGCTCTTTGGCGGCATACGCAAAGCGTGGTGACACCACGTTGCCAGGAGCTGGACTCGATCTCTGTTACACCTATCACTTCACCTTGTTGTCCAGGTTTTATGAAGCGCAAATGAGTGGCAAGGTACCAAATTGGAGTCGCGCCCACCGCGGAAATCCTGGAGGCTGGCGCGATAGTGCACATACAAAGGATGGTCAAGGCCCCGCCGGCATAGGCATGGACCTGTCTGGGGGCTGGTATGATGCAGGTGATACTAGTTTGGAGAATTCCCCAAGGCCATCGCCCTTTGGTTATACACCTGCTACTTGGCGGTTGTACCGGCCCTTGCTCACAGACACCCGCCCTGCCCTACAAATTTCGTAAACGCAACCTTGTTTGTATTGCAGCACCCTTGTGGATTGTTTAGTGCTAGCATCATCATGTGCCGAAGGTCCCTTGAAAATGGCACAATAAAGGGCCTTCCTGTAGGACTGAGCACTTCACATGTGCAAGCATGAACGTGTGGTTTGGTCTGGCTCTATTCAGGTGACCATCTCAAACTTCATCTACCACTTGGCTTCACGGTTTCGGTTCTCACCTATGGTGGGCTACATTTCGAGGCAGCATACCGCAGCGCAAATGTAAGTGCGGGCTGAGGTAGCACATGGTTCCGCTTAATGCACCTGCCACTAGTGTTCGGCAGTCATCAGGGACCGCCACAGCAAAAGCATATACGGACGGTCTGACTGTGACCTTCCGTGCGTAAGCAAAGGAGCAACAAGGCAATCGGTGCGATAGTGTGGGCTGTACTGGCATCACACTGTCCGATGCAGGCCTTACCTGTGTGATGTGTGTGACTGCCAAACCGCAGGTGTTTGACACAATGGTGCGTGACGTCCGGTGGGTGGCCGACTACTTTGTCAAGTGCCACGTCAACTCCTCGGACGTACCCTCTAAGAACGCCGTCGTGGGGCAGGTGTGTGCAGCGCTGAAGCAGGCTTATACTAGCGTGGTGTTGTGACGGTTGGAGCTGACCAGCTGGTGATGGCTTCACCTGCCCACCTGCCCTCCCATATTGGCACTGCCTGGCCTCACCTGAGGATGGCACTCATCCAGCACTGTGAAAGCCGCAGGCTGAAAGTGACCCAGCCTGGGCTGCAGGCCTGCAGTACCAGCTTCTTCCTTCGCTCTCTGGTACAACGCGACCTTCCTCACCCCCCATCACACATGCAGTGCACATGCGCCCGCTTACCGTATACTTGGGACTTGTATACGGCGTATACATATCCGTGATACATATGACATATCCAATAAATATCCAACTGCTTGCGTGCAGATCGGGGACCCCACGGCGGATCACTCCGCGTGGGGCCGGCCAGAGCAGGAGCCCGAGATGCAGTCCCAGGGCCCCGGCTGGCGGCCTGTGTACCTCATCTCTGAACGCAAGGCAGGCGCAGACATAGCCGCAGAGGTAGGTGGCCAGCGGCCTGCCTGCCTCACGCACCCCCCACACATACACGCACGCCATCACCCCACGATGCTTAGCGATGGCCCATGGCGTTTCGCACCATCTCATTTCATACGGCATCTTATGCATTTTTTTGCGTTCATGCTTTCAACTCACACTCGTTCAGTGGTGTTTGCACTAGGCTAGCCAGACAGGGCCTATAGGGCCGCCTCAGAGAGGAATTCAGGGAAGCCGCACATGCAGAGAGAATCAACTACTTGTTGAGCAAGACCCTGCGTTGCACACTGAATCAACGTGAATTCCACTAGCCGTGGCCCGTGGCCCAATGGATCGATGGATCGGCCAGGTCGTGTGACACCGCCTGATTTTGCCCGCATTCCCCTCTCACCCTGCCTCTCACCCTCACCGTCACTAACGTATGCAGATCTCCTCGTCGCTGGCCGGCATGTCGATGCTGCTGCGGCAGCCGGGCGCGCAGCAGGACACGGCTCGCGCTGACGTGATGCTGCAGCGTGCGCGGCAGCTCTACGGCCTTGCCAAGACGTACCCCGGGAAGTGAGTTAACATTGGATAGGTGGCATGGCTGTCAGTGAAATTGAGAACTAACCACAAACAATGCTCCAGTGTCGTGCACATGTGGTCCCAAAAGCACCCCCAAGAACCAGCAGTGGGAAAGGGAGTGGTGTACAGCCAATCCGCCATGCATGCTCATGGAATGCCGGTGCATTCTCCATGATGGCGCTCCGGCCTTGATGCCATTGCCTTGCATACAGCATGGAGAAACGCCCAGATTCGGCGGTGAGCCGATGACTGCCTGGGGCATCATTCATTCAAAGGTTGATGCCGAGACCAGCACCACTGCGTTCAGTAATACACACGACGTCGCATTCTTTGCATGCATCATGCAGGTTTTCTGCCCCTGGAGAGCGTGTGTATGAGTCCAGCTCCTACCTGGATGATGTAGCGCTGGCGTCCGCCATGCTATGCAAAGCCGACATCACAGCGCAGCTGGAGGCTCGGCAAACGACCCTGGCAGGTGCCGCTGCCGCTGCGGCTGCGGCGGATGCATCCACCGATGAGGATGTCGCGGAGCTCCTCGTGCTGGCTGCTGCGTTAGCCGCCAGCGATGCTTGCCAGGCTGCCCTGAGCGATTGGGACATGGCAGGGGACCAGGGTGGCAAGGAGGATGACCTTACCTTTGATTGGGACAACGGTGAGGCTTGGACATGTGTCTGCCAATGCCACATGCTGTTGCGTAGGTTGCTGCCGGTACAACACGACTGCATAATCCATGGTGAATAAGTGCGGGTTATGCATTGGTGGTGGTGGTGGTGGTGGTCCTGAAGGGCTGCACACGAAGCCGGTTTCACAGTGGATGTGTAACATGGTGCCCCGTAGCTTTGCTGTGCTAAATTGTGATTGATGGCCTTGTCGTGTGGCGTGCGTGTGCAGCCTTCCCGCTGGCCACGCTTGTGCTGCTGGAGCTGGGCGCTGGTGGCGCCTCCTACACCTCCCGCTACACCAGCCTGCTGGACCGCCTGCTGGCCAGGTGAGGTGCAGCGCCCGCCTGCCTGCCTGCACTGGCCTCACGCCTCACACCTCATTCCTCACCCCTCACCCCTCGTTCCGCATCCCTCAGGCTGAACCTGCGTCTTCCTGCATTTACCTGGTTGCGTCGACACTCACAGTTCATGATGTATTCATGCTTTTTGGCACTCGCAAAGTCACACGCAATCGTGCTCATCTGAATTCAGCCATGGTGTGTAGCATTACGGCCATGCCCAGCTTTTGTTGTTGTTGTTGATGGGCTTGCACCTTAACGACAATATCTGTGGTGCCTGCCCTGCATGCGGTGTTGTGCGCAGCTGGCAGAGCGCCGGCCGCTGCCCCCGAGGCGACTTCAACGTCTGCTACACCTACGGCGGCCTCGCCTGGTACGCGCCCTGGGGCAGCAACCGCTACGCCTCCAACATCGCAATGCTCGCCCTCGCGTACGCCAGCGTGCGTGCACGGCTGGCCGCGCAGGCGGGGAGCGTCCCAGCGCCGGTCTCGGCGCTGGCACGGAAACACCGCTGCTGGGCCAAGGGCCAGGTCGGGTATGTGCTGGGCGCCAACCCCATCAAGCAGAGCTACGTGGTGGGGTATCAGCCGTCCCCTGAGATCCGGACCGCCAAGCGCCCCCACCACTGCAGTTCCTCGTGCAACCCGGACTATTCGGTGCCGTGCGGCTGGGATGACTTCTCGCGGGACGCGCCCAACCCCTCTGTGCTGGTGAGTGCACTCGGCCGGGTGTGTTCAAATACACACCTCACACGATGTATTGCCATGCCATCGCACCGGATGGTCCCGCTTCTCTGTTGATTCTTCCGCTGTACTGTGGTGCTGCTGTGAACCTTGGACTACCGTCGCAGGAAGCAACCAGCAGCATGCCTTGTCCGCTGAGCGTGTGTGCCCTTGCTGCGATCATGCATGTTGTACCGCCTGCAGTACGGTGCGGTCATCGCGGGGCCCAACAACTATGACGCCTGGCAGGACATCCGCACAGACTACGTAGGCAACGAGGTGACGGTGGACTACAACGCCGGCTTCACTGGAGCGCTGGCGGGGCTGCTGGAGGTGGAGGCGCTCATGTCAGCACGGGGGGGCGTCTGCGACTGGACGAGCTACTGCGCCGGCACGTGAGTGTGTGCCGTGCAGTGCGTCTGCGGCGATATCATGATGTGTCATATGCAAAACTTGAAAACTGCCTGGGTTGCGAAACCTGACATATCATCATGCCAGTGCGGTTGTGGAGTAGATGCACTGTACTAGCAACAGGCCAACTGGTGTGTTCGGGCACTGCTGGTGTGTATTGGCTTGCAACGTGACATGCTGCTGAAGCGGCAGCAGGCACTCGGCACAAGCCACCATGAGGAGAGGATTGCAACTGAAGTTCCGTATGATGGTGAAAAATCGACGTGCTGACATCATTCTGGCGTGGGCCTTTCCTGGCACGGTCGCAGGTGTGACATCGACGGAGGTGGCCCCATCGCCAGCCCACCCCCCCCTCGCCCCCCTCCCCCCTCAACCACCAACACGCCCCCCCCTCCCCCCAAATCCACCCTGAGGCCCCCTCCCCGCCGGCCGGGCCCGGTCAGCCCCACCCCTCCCTCTCCAAAGGCCCAACCATCGCCTCCTGCAAGGAAATCACCACCACCATCTC
>BDDA01000449.1:80023-91436 GCA_001662385.1 Chlamydomonas asymmetrica | reverse complement strand
TGGCATACAGCCAGGCGCATACGCCATGCATTTCCCCCCCCCCCCCTTGAGTGCACATATCGGACGCAAGCGCCAGCTGCTGCTCGACTCACAGAACCTCAGCAATGCAGCTCAGGTGCTCATGATGGCTTGAGCCCAGCAGGACCCCCCACCCCGCCCGCACCAACAGAGACATGCAACTGGCACGCATTACGCGGCACACACGTGGGCAGCTGAACACATGGATGCACGGACTGGATGCATGCATGCAAGATCGATGCATGCATGATCTACGCACACGGCCCCTCGATCGCTCAGACTGTCGCTCCCCCCTCACCTGGCCACTTCCGGCCCGAAGCAGTTGAACGCGGAGCCCCCTTCAGGGTCCGGCACCACAAGCTGCGTCTCTATGAAGCGCGCCACCGCCCTGGCCACGGGGTCCTCCAGCCCCGGCCGCGCCGCCAGCAGAGCCTCCAGGGAGGCGCCGGCGTCCGCCATGCGCGCGGCGTACTCGCGGCGCGTGAGGCCGGCGGAGCGCAGCGTGGCGGGCGTGACGGTGGCGAGGAAGGCCAGCTCGGCGTGCAGCCTGTGGAGTGCGGACATGTAATTACGGTGCACATAAAACTATCAACGCCCAATAAAGGGATATGCGAGGTACTGATGTCTGAGCGTCACCGTCATAGAGTTGGGGGGGGGAGCGGGGGGGGAGGTATCGGAAGCCTGAAGCTGGCTGGACAGGTGCCTGCATGCCACGGGCTGGAGCCTGCGGCTGCTGGTCGGCATGCATAGCAGCCGCAGGCCCATCGACGTTCGCGTGAGCACCCGGAGCACCACCAGATCAGGGCGATACTGCTGCTGTGCAACTTCAAGTCACAGCGATTCACACATCCCATCCCTAAGTCCCTATGCAGCTGTGCATCCGCACACCTACGCACTCCTAAAACAACCTTCTGCAGATTCCCGCCATAACTCCCTCCCTGCTCACTCTTTGATGGCGCGCAGCTCGTCGCTCTCACTCGCCGCCATCTCGCGGTCCCACCCGTCCTCCTCCACGTACTGCTGGTAGCTTGCCATCATGCGCCCCAAGCGATCCGCCGTCGCCCCCGACAGACCGGCCAGCACGTCCTGCATGCCGCCCGCACCGGCACCGCTGCTGGTGCTGCTGGCGCTGCTGCCAGGGCCAGGTGTTGCTGCCGCCGCTGAGGCGGCACTGCCAGCGCTGTCGCCGTCGCCCCCGTCGTGACGGCGCTGGTGTCGCTGCCGATCCGCTCCGTTATTGTCTGAGCTCGTCGCATGGAAACTGCTATCGAGTGCATCAGAATCCGAGGCCTCGGCCCGGTCTGACGGGCCAGCGTCAGCATCAGCGGTGTCAGCGTCAACGGTGTCAGGGGAGGGGGTGCGGTTTACGCCAAGCCGCGCGGCACGCTGTGCCGCCAGGCGCCGCTGCCGCACCTCGTGCATACGCTGCAGCTCCTCCTCCACCGCCTCCTGCCGGCGCTGCAGCGCCTGCTGCCGGTTGAACTGCGCTTCCACCTGCTCCAAACGAGCCAAGACCCGCGGCAGCTCGTGCTTCTCTTTGGAAGTAAGCTTAGCGAGCGCCGCCATCATTTGTCGGTTGGTGACCTTCCCTAACCCAGGGAATTCGTCACCAAACAGCTTACGAAGGATTGTGCAGTCCTCTTTGGGCATGCTCTCCTCCACTATTTCCCAGAGCATGGGCACCACGACGTTGCTTTTGACCTGTGCAGGGCTGCTGCCGGAGTCGTTGAACGCCTCCCAGAGCTTGCCCTGCATCTCCGGCGGCAGTTGTGTGAACTGGTCGCGGATCGCACGCAGCTCCTCGTCCTGTAGCACATCCGCAAACCTGCCCTGCTGCTCTGGCGATAGAGACTCGTACAAATTCTGCATTACCTCCGCAGCCTCCTGCACCGACGAGCCCTGGAAGGGCTGGCCGTCGCCGCCACGTGTGGACGCATCGCCAGGCGGTGCGGTGTTTGCTGCTCCAAGGCCACTCTGCGCCTGCGGATCTGCTGCCTGAGAGTCTGCACGTCGCCTGCGTCCTGTTTGCACAGGGCGACGGCCCCTGCTGGTGTGCACACGGCTGCCAGATGCATCTGGGGCGTTGGACGACGCGTTTGTGCCGCGTTCGTTGCTGGCTGTGTTCGCAGCTTGCGCTCTACTGTGCTGACGCCATCCTGACCGCGATGGGCATATGCCAGAGACTGAGGTTGAGGTTGACGGGAGCGCGCTGAGCGCACTCTGTGCTGAGCGTGTGCATAAGCTGCTGCTGTGAAGCAACGCCACAGGCATGGCAGGCAGGCCTCGAGCAAACCCACGCAGCTAGACTGCTTGTTATTGAATCCACAGGTTCAGGGCCAGTCAGCCATGAGCACCACCTGTTGCCCCAAAGCACCAGCGACGCCGCAGCCTAGCCGTCACAGCCTGTAAGGCCCTGTTCCACCGCAGTTTACACACCCGTAGCGTGGTGTCTTACAAAAAACGTCTTGCTACTTGGGTTTGTTGCTATATGTCGCACGCATGCTTAGTGTGGTTTAAGTTGTCCTGCGTATTCAAGCGCGTGTCGAGTGAGATGCGACGTTTAGCAGTGCAAACAGCGAAGGCGTGGTACGAGCGTGTGTCCATGAAAGCTAATGTGCAATCTATTACAGCCTGCACACCAATATGTGCGTGCATGGCACAAACGTTCACTGCCCTTGCGCAATAATCCACAGCCGCACTGCATCTGCTGACAAGTCACTGCCAGACAAGAATGGCTCTGCATCAATGCTCGTGAATTTCCAGCCGTTCCGCTCAAGAGATTCAAAGTATAGGTTGTACAAAACGCCCTCCACACGGCGCGTTTCTGCTTGCAGCACGTATCCTCCAGGCGCAACAGTTGCTGACAGCGTGTGTATCAGCTTGTCCCAGCTGCCAGGAGAGCCATAAATAACGTCTGATAGCAAAACGATGTCAGCTGGCAGGTGTTCGGCCAACTTCTGAAGGGCACCATCATCTCCCCACGGTAGAGCTGCAAAACGCACGGTTGTTGTCGCTGAACCTGGCGGCAGGTTCAAAGGTATATTCTTCTTGGCTATTTGAATTAGAGCTGGCTCTCCATCAGTAGCTATCACCTACACGCAAGGAGAAGCAAAGGCGTTCATGAAGGTGCCTAACAGCTCGATCAGCACCAGTGCACCACAGTATTACGGAATAGGATAGGCGGATGTGCTCACCTTTGCGCCTTGCAACGCAGCAACTATGCTGGGAAGTCCCAGGCCGCAACCTAGCTCCAGTACGCACCTGCATCAGGACGCAGGGGATGGTGGGCAATGCACTCCCGGCAGCAGAAACAAACACAGGGCAGGCCTCTCAGAGTGTGTCACGTTCGTAGTGTACCTGTCTTGCAGCGTGGTCTTTGGGTCTTGTGCGGCCAAATAGTTGGCAAGGACCAACGCACCAGGCCATATCTTCAGGCCAGTTGTCGTGGCCCAAAGGAGGCCGCTACCTAAATGGGGAAACTTAATCACAGTGTCTATCCCCGCCACACGAGCTTCCAGGGAGCTCGCTTTGGTCCGTGCGCGAGCTTGCAGGTTGCCCCTATACACCCTTGCGGGCGCGCACGTGGAAGCGCATGTACAAGGAGAAGAAGGAGCCAGCGCACGGCTTGTCATCATGCTTCCATAAAATAAGGCCTGCAGCTGTGATGCATATGACATGGCTGGCCGTGCTACGGCGACAGTGCAACTGCAACGTTCCTGTCAGTCGCAGCATCCCTCCGCCCTCGCCACAGCATGTCAACTGCTCTTACCAGCAGATTGTGACCTATGTACGCGACCAAGACCTAGCTACATAGCAATGAAGTGACAAGGATTCACTTGTTGGGTGTGTGCGTTGCCAATAATGTTGGCCGTCTGGAAATTGTTGCTCACGCTGTTAGCGTTGCAGCTGGGCGTACTACCCGTGGCGTACTCCTCTGCTGTTGTAGACCTGACCGACGAAAACTTTGATGAGAAGACTCAAACTGGGGTCTGGATGATTATGGTGTATGCGCCCTGGTGAGCGTCGCGTCTTGGCGTGTACCTGCAGAGCAAGCACTGGAAGTTCGAGCGCAGCTTCCAAACTTTGTGATGGCTTGTGCACAGGTGCTCACACTGTCGGCAGCTTGAGCCGCTGTGGGACATCCTAGCAGAGGAGTCCAAAGCGCTGGGCGTTTCGGTCGGCAAGGTGAGAGGCACGTGTGCAAGCCCCGGGCTTCACTGGCTCCACCCGGAATATAGTACGCAGGGCCACCCAACCTGTCGCTGTGTATTTGTGCAGATTGACGGCACGCAGGAGAAGGTGCTAATGTCGCGCTTCAAGGTGACAGTGTTTCCATCCATCTTCTTGTTGCGAGAGGGCCGCACGTATCCCTACACGCCAGGCGTGCGCAACGTCGAGGCGGTAAGCAAGGCATGACTGCCATTTGAGTGCCAGGAGTGCATCAGATGTTCCATGCCATGCACTGTGCTGACTGAGTTCAGGCTGGTGGCCGCCCTGCGAGAAACGTGTTGGCGCGTGCACCGCTCTGTTGCTTGCAGTTCAAGAAGTTCGCGACCAAGGGATACGCGACGGAGTCCGCCCTGCCGTTCTGGAAAGCACCAAACAGCTGGCTGGGGAGAATCATAGGGCGCGTGCATAGGTATGCGTGGGCTCAGGCTTGCACAGCGGGTGCACATGCAAGCCTGCATGCAAACAGGGCGCGGGATGTTGCTGCATCACACCACATCATGCAGCTGCGCTCCTCTGAGCAGCACGCAGTGGTTGTGGCCTACCATCGCAGATTGGACACCCGCATTTCGGCATGGTGAAATAAAAACTGTCGCATGCTAACTAATAGCAAGGCGCGAGATGCCACGCAATGGAAGTTTAGGAGCATGCACACCCAACCACTGCATGGCTGAATGGGTCATGGCAGTGAGGCTCTCGTGCACTGCGTACTCCCGCACATACGCCGCTCATGGATAGCTGGGCTGCATTTGGCTTAGTTTGCTGTGCGTTGGGGCAATTCGCCCTGGCGAGGTGGTTGTGCTCAGGCACGACGTGGGCTTGCAAGGTAATTCAAAGCAATACATGCAAGTGCAGTGCAAGGCTCGATGGCTCATTGGCCAGCGCAACACTAAAACATTAGCAGTGATGGGTTGGGACCCCAGGGTGCACCCAGGCTGTCGCGCCCTGATCGCTCAGGCTACTAATCCAGCTGCTCTGATCGGAGCGTACTGAAGTGACCCACATCGATGCACTTGCCTCCTCACCTCCACACTTTCCACAGCCATTCGGCCATGCAAAGCTGGTATCACTGATGCATGCAGCAAACCTGCATCGCATTGGCCTTCATTCAGCTCATGGCTTGACGCGCTCAGCTTTGGCTTGTTGTTGCTCGACTCGCATCGCGAGCGTTAATAGTACCCACCTGGATGGGAGCACCGGTATCGACCCCGCCGGCTAGCAATCTACAAGTGTGATAAATCTAAATTAAACAAAGTGCACCCATTCTATGCACATGCACATGCACGAATGGGTGCCGAGCTGATACAGCCAGCACCTATGTGATCTCTGACACTGCCGTGGGTGACGAGGTTTGTGTGGCACGCACGCATGCATGGCATTCATCTGGTCCATACATCGTGGCAGCACACTGAGCGAGGATGCTCACAAGCATTCCGTGTCCTGACAATGCGATACTAAACAAGCACTGCCTGCAGTGCTGCGGCCTGCTTACCGGCCCACACATCAGCCTTCTGTGTGCGTGTGCATGTGTGCATCCTGCGGCTGCTATATGCAGCGTGCCATCCCTCATCAAGCAGGCGTACCGCATCTTGCGGCACGAGCGCGGCTGGAGCGACACAGGCATCGTGCTTGGGTTCCTCAGCGTGCCGGTCATCACAGGCGCGGTCCTCATATGCGCGCTAGACGCCATGTACATCCGCAGGGCGCGAGCGGACTTGCAGCACGAACACGAGGAATAGGCCGTTCGCGGCTACGGAGGGCACGCGTGGAGCTGTGAAGGGCAAGGGACGAGAAGGGCTTGGAGGATGCGTAGGGTTTGGAGGAATGCGAGTTGCGGACAGGTCTTTCTTTCGGTTGTTGCCATACTTCCAGGCATTCTGTCATCCTATGCCAGCTGTGCTAGTTGCCCGCAGTATCATGTGGATGCGCTGGGTGGCGCCTGTGCTAAGCATCAATGTCACGGTGTTGCGTGCTGATCAGTGACATCAAGGTTGGGATTAGGCAGCGGCTTGCCTTGTAGTCAAGCCGTCAAGGCGCTACCGTTCCGCGACGTGTGCATGCTCTGCTGCGTTCCGAGTACTGTATGGGCGATGCCAGGCGCTGCATTCCACGCATGCCTATGCCTTTGGAGTGCTCAAGACTGTCACGTGTGCCTTTCATGGACCCCTCCATTGGCTGGGGATGTTGTTTTGGGGGTCTGCGTGGATTGCGCTCATGCGAATGGTGGATTGCGCAGGTGTGTTGACATGCTGTGCATCATTTGCCCCAAATTTCTCGCCTACACTGCATGTGGCTGATACCATACCGTCACTGTTATCCATCGTTTAATCCAATCACATTGCGTGCGATGTGATCCCCTTGACGCACCGACCCCTCAGGGTTTGCACGCAATGTGTATTGGATTGAATAAGCGGCCACCACAACAGCCGATTACCTGGTTTCTAAGGCAGGGCTCGCGCCACGCTGTCAAGCCAATCGCCAGGCTGGGCTGGGCCGGGGTGGGTTGAGCTGGGTGGGTGCGGTGGGCAAAAGACCAGCGGGAACGGAAAAAGGCAATCCGCTGACACCAGTAGCGTCTGCAGTGGTGTTAATGCAACAACGATGCTGGCGGCAGTCTCTGTGGTAGCCACCAAAGCGAAAACATGAGTGGGGATGCACACCTGGATGCGCGCACAGTCGCGCATTGTCCAAGCCCCGCTCCAGGGCAGACCAAAGCCCTTGGCTGGCAGGCTGAGTGTGTACGAACATGCATCCCAGCAGGCAGGCGCATGCATGCACCTCTGCATGCGCACGCAGCAGCGCACGCAGCGGCTTTGAAGTACGACAGGCCCGGCACTCAATTGCAATAATGGCAAACAGCACGTGGGTGCACATCCTGGTACATAGCACACAATGATGTTGGATGCAAAGCGGACCCAACACAGACCAGACGTCGCGGTTTGCATCAAGGTGTGCAGGTGCTCACTTAGCAAATGTGACGAGCAGCAGCGCACATGCTGACATGCTTCACCTATAGATTCAGCCTGCACCCACGCATGCTGCAAATAACAATCATCGAAAATATGGTACCAGGACAGATGCAGGCATGGTTTGGACAGTCCCAAGTGACGGCCAAGCGCGATCAAACTACCAGCCGCAGGGCTGCAGCCTACTTCATTGCCCCCATCAGCCTGGAGCATGCGCCGCCATCGCAGCGCACCCGCAGCGCCGCCGCCGTGCGCCCCAGGCCACCACGCCTCGGTGGCGCTGGGCGCGTCGGCCTGCCGGCCACCTCACCACCCATCGACCTCGTCAGCGCGCGGTTGATGGCGCCACTGCTGTGCAGCTCCTCGAAAGGGTACACCTGCAGCACCGAGCGCTGCTCCAGGTTGCTGTAGTGCATGAGCACGTTGGCCTGCAGCCGGTGGTACCGCCTCAGCGCTGTCGCCACGTCGTCTGTTGGATTGCAGTGCGTTGCCTCTTGAGCTCTGCCTTGGCCCCCCTGGTGTTCACTGCATGATCCGCGACGTGCATGGGTCCACACTCCGCACCAAGCACATCCTGTTGTCAGTCATGCTTGAGCCACCGGCCAAACAATTGTCCAAACAACTTGGGAAGGCTGATGGAGCCGTGACGAACGCAGTCAGACAAACCCCAATATCAGATAGTTGAGTTATTTGAGCGAGCCAAACTGGACAGTGGATTTAGAGAACGCCACTCCACTACTCATCCGCTTGGTGCGAGGGTGTACTACAGCATATGCTCATGTGCAGTATCCCAGCACCGTTCCTGCGGTCCACGATGAGAGTTGTGTGCCTTGCAGACGTGGACGGATAGATTGCGCAAGCTATTGGAACTATCAGAACACAACAGCAATTACGGCAATGTAAACACAGTGTTGCTGTGCAGCTGCTCTGTTATGTTGTGGCCTTCCTGGCTGTACAACAGGCCTGAGCTTGACCTGTGTATGTGACACGTCGTCATGTCTGTCTGTTTGAGGTCCCTGTCTTCACCACTCGCATACCGGTAATATTCAAACATGCCCCCGCACAAACGGAGTTCGGACATTGCGAGGCACAGAATAATTCAGTTACTGTCAACCAAATCTTTGTAGTAATCAGCCTGTACGCCAGTAGTGCTCACCGTGGCAGCTGGACCAGCTTGCACGCCAGCAAGCAAGGCAAGCAGAGGCTGTCAGGCAGAGCCTTGTCAGAAGACACACCAAGCGATGCACCGTGTGCTATGACCCAAACGTTTGAACAGTTTGCTTGCGGCAGCCCAGGCCATGAGCACCAGGAACGGAAGCGTGATGTACGAAGTGAGAAGCGCAAAGAACAAAAGCACAAAGTACGCCCGCTGCGCGTGGATATAGTATCCAGCACCTTTCCCTGTATTCATTCGCTGGGTTCGACGCTCAATTTGCAGGCCGCTATGCGCGTGCTGCCTTCCTATACGCAGCCTGTGACGTGCACCTCGCTCACCCTGCATGGTTGGACACTGACTGAGACTTAGGAACAGCCTTGGTAACGCAGCAACACACACCTCAATGCTGTTGTGTGCAGCTGTGTTTCTGTCATCGATTTGAGGTCTAGTGCGCGGACCTTATCAGCTTCCCAACTGCAAACTCTACATCCTCTGTCAGACCAGGCTGCGGACCTCAACCGGGGAACCGGGGAACCTGCATGTGTGCACTTGAGCAAACACTGGCGTATAAAAATATACAGGGTATCCTTTTACGAGGAGTGGAAAAGTCCAGACGTTGCAGACTAGCTGCTGGGGCTGAAGCCAGCTCCGAGACCACTGCTGTTGTCACGGCCCGAATCGGCCTTTCCCCTAAATTTGCCCTATAAAAGCACAAAAAAATTGCTGGAATTGTACTCAACGTAGAATCTTGACGGCAGCTTTACTGCCGCAGTCCCTGTTTGCCCGGAGCCTGCTCCTTGGGACCACATACATATATCGATCATCACCAGCGAGTACCAGCCCATCCTGACACCAGGTACACAAAGTTGTTGCTGCAGCTGCTTCACCCCTTGTATCTAGTTCATTCCAATCGCAGTGAAGCTGTACTCCACTCCTTGCTTGTGGATAACCTGTGTACAGCAAGCAAGTGTATTACATACTGCTGATGGCATGGCATGGCGTCCAGCCGCACCCGGCCTTCACAACGTCCTTTTCCCAGGTCAGCCCCTGGGCCTACCAAACTGCCGTGTCATTAAAATACATGCTCGTATATTGTGTAACAGGGTCAAACCAAGACTTGATCGGCTTTGCAAAATGTCGGTCACGCAGCAGCTGTTGCATCTTCTCAGGGCCTTGACCGCCGTGGCGCTGGCGGCGACACTGATGGTTGCTGTCAACCTGAAGGCAGCTGCGGCCGCGGAGGCTGCTCCGGACTGCTCCTCCTGCCCCTCCACATACGACCCTGTGATTGACGTCAAGTCCGGCCTGCCCTTCTACAACGACTGCGTGGCGCGCTGCCAGCTGGGGGAGCATGTGACGCTGGTGCCGGCAGCGCAGGCGTCCTCGCCCACCACTGCAAGCGCTCGCAGCGCCGTCACGCTTGAGCCAGCCGCCAAAGCGGCTCTCACCCTCATCCCCAAGCCAGCGTCAACAAAAGCATCAAAAGGTGAGTGCATGCTTACCACTTGGGGACGACTCAGGCTCAGTTGTTCTGTGTTATTGGCTGATGAGTAGGCACAGTACGTACGCATGCATGGCATGGACTGAGGCCTGCATGCTGCATGAGTGAATAAATCCCAAACACGTGTGATGTGCTTATCAGTATCACAGTATGCTCCCGGCTTATCACTGACCATGCCGAATGCCGCCACTCGCTTGCGTGCAGGTGCTGCGCCCGTGCCGCTGAGCGTCATGACGCAGTTCAGTGATGACGGCTATGTCTACGTCGGCAGCCCCGGCTTCCTGAACCCCAAGGACACCACCGCCGCTGCAAAGGCAGCAATGGCTGCCACGGACTCCCTCAGTGCCGCCAGCAGCGACAGCAGCAGCGTCAAGGCCGGATCCATCCCCGATATCACATACGCGCTGCGCATGACGACCGAGGGCCACATGTACATGAAGAAGTACACCAAGGCGCAGGCGCAGGCGGTGGTCAAGGAGTACTCCAGCGCCAAATACAAGCACCTGTCCAAGCCCTACAACCCCGGCAACGCCTCATTGCTGAACACCACCGGGAACGCCAACGAGACCAACGCGAACGCAACGGCCACCACAAACACCACCCTGCCCGGCGGCCGCCGCAGCCTGCAACAGCTGTCCTGCTGCAGGGGCTGCGCCAACTGCCTGGATGGCCCCGACAGCCGTTTTGAGGTGTGGAGCGCCCCTTACCCCCTCTCCGCCGTCTCCCACATCACGTTCCAGGAGGCTGGCCAGGGCTACATGTGCTCAGGCTCGCTGGTGGGGCCTACCGGCCGCATGGTGCTCACCGCCGGCCATTGCGTGTACAACTACCCGTACGGCTGGAACGGCGCCTGGGTGGTGGCACCCGGAGAGAACCGCGGCAGTGGCGACCCTTACGGCA
This sequence comes from Chlamydomonas asymmetrica, assembly GCA_001662385.1. Classification (NCBI taxonomy): domain Eukaryota; kingdom Viridiplantae; phylum Chlorophyta; class Chlorophyceae; order Chlamydomonadales; family Chlamydomonadaceae; genus Chlamydomonas; species Chlamydomonas asymmetrica. Next base: position 80,668 of record BDDA01000449.1, on the reverse strand, counting down.
GATTCAGTGTGAACTACGCTGAGGTGCTGCTGGGCTGGTACAACAGTGGCAGCTTCAACTACGACTTTGGCCTGCTGCGCCTGGCGTACAAGCCTGCACGCTGGGCGTCGCTTGGCTATGCCTACCAGTGTGGTCTCAACTTTTACAGCCTCACCACCGCAGGATACCCTGGTGAGTCACAGGGGGTATGAGTCATCACTCATGGGTGGGTGTAGGCGTGCCACACCGCCATGTGTCATCATATGCACACTGCTTGCCCTGGCCGGTGTAGAATGTTGCTATGAATGGCTTTTGGCGTGCCTCTATCTTCCATTGACAATCACTGCAGTGCAATGCAGCGGGCCCTTGCTGATGCCCAGCTGACATGCCTGGCTGAATGGCTGCATGTGATGTCATGCATGCAGGTGACAAGCCGTACGGCAGCATGTGGAAGCAGTACGCCCTGCTTTTCACCAGCGTGTGCAGCGGCAACCGCGCCAAGGAGTTTGGCTATGACGTAGCCGGCGGCCAGAGCGGCTCGGCATTCTGGACCTCTGACAACTATGTACGCCTGGTGTGCTCGTACAACAGGATTGGGGTGAGTCACACTGGCCTGATAAGTGATACCATGCGTATGTAAGGTATGCGTGGGTCATGGGGGAGCCG